>JAQQSW010018482.1:0-11233 GCA_028646575.1 Pseudocheirus occidentalis | reverse complement strand
CCGCCTGCTGTGCTGCCTGTAGTGCTTTCTGTCTTGTGGAGAGTTTTGGAGCTTGAAAATCTGTTTAGCGTCCCATTTTATGAGTTTTTTAGCGTGTTTGTGTGGGAGCTGTGGTGCTTTGCTGCTTCTACACCGCCATCTTAGCTCCGCCCCTAAAAAGCATTTCTTAAACACTTACTATGAAAAATGAAAAAAAATATTAGGAAAGTATCTGCCCTCAAGAAATTTACATTCTACTTAGATGATAACATACATGCTAATTGACAAGCACCCATGTGACAGTTGAATGATGTTAAATGTAGAATAAGGAATGACTTTCTGGAGGTGGTTGCATATGCACTGAGATTTGAAGGAGGCCAAGGATTACATAAAGGGAATTGAGAGAATGTTGTAAGCATAAAACAAAGACAGCGAGACAGGAGATGGATTGGCAAATTCAGAAAACACCAACAGTCTGGCTGGAAGGTAAACAAAAGGGATTAATGTGTAATCTATTGGGAAGGTAGATTGGAATCCAAAAGCACTTGAAGTTACAAATTGAGGAGTTTTTAATTCACTATAGTGTCAATAGTTTAATAATAACTGAATCTTCTTGAACAGCATAATGACCTTTGTTTTAGAAAGATTATTTTAGATCCAGATCAGTATTACTATTCTTCTTCTTCTTCTTCTTCTTCTTCTTCTTATTATTATTATTATTATTAAAATATAGATTTTAGATTGGTTAAGGTAAAAATTTTGGAAAGAAAAATTATTTGTCCAGTGTTTCAGAGTCAAGAATGGAATGTGAGTTTTCTTACTTTTGGTTTCATCCTTTTTTACACGTTATCATGTTGCTTCCTAATTGTTAATCCCATGAATTGAATTTACTTCTACCTCCTTTTTCAGTAGGTATTTTCAAGTCCTTTTCTTATATTTGGGGAACTTTAAATCATCCCACCCCATGTAAGGCTTAATTCTTTAGGAAAATACCTCAATGAATGAATGGATAAGGCAGGCTGATCTCTGATATTAAATTCAGTATTCTTCTCCCTGGAGCCTTCCTCTGCTAATCTCCCTTAAGATTACATAATACATTGTCCTTATCTATGCACATACATAATTATATATTTCCTACCTGAGTAGAATATATGTTTCTTGACAAAAATGACTTTTTTTTCTTATTTCTTGGTGTTCAAATGCCTTTGATGTTACACAAGAATAATGTTCTGATAAGATGAACACTTGGTCATACTCAGACACCACCTATACGTTAACAAAGTAGTGGAGAAAACCCTACGTTACAGAAATTGGAGGGATCATGGAGTTCTAACTGAAATCCTTAAGAAAGAACTACCTTCTAAGGTATAAGAAGTAGCCAGAGGAGTATGTTGAGAGCTTCAAATGGACTGAAGGAAGTTGGACTTCCCAGCCTCCCTTTGGTGTTTTAGTGCATCCCTATATCAGCTGACAGCAGAGTCTGAATCAGGATCCAAGTACACGTGAACTAGTGAACTCAGAATGATCACCATGGAGGGGGATTTCTTAAGTACTCCACAAACGGGAGAAAAGGACCTATGGTAACTGAAAGTTGTGTTACATCTTTGCAAAATGAGATTAAATGATAGTTCCTTTCCCTTCAAATGTATTCCTATAGCCCTGAGTGGTGCCTGTGGGAGAGCTACCACAGAACCAGAAAGCCTGAAGGGAAACAACCTAAAGTGCCTCTCTCAGTCCACGAGGGAAAAGTTACAACTTCTGCTCTTCTGATAGCTGTCTGAGTTCAGTGCAAAATCTACACTCTTTCTAAAAATCGTTTGCTTATTTGTGTCTGCATTCCTCTCCTCCCAGTATGTCCTTTTTCTTTATTCTCCAAAGGAAGAAAAACAGACAGTTCCATTCAGATACATCACCGAATACTGTTTACTACTCTTGGATTTCATTGGTTCCCGTACTGTTGTTTTTTGAAAATATGTAGCAGAATCTCAAAGCCAAAAACATTCCCCCAGGGTGCCCATTAGGCAGAAGGGCAGCACAGTTGTAAACAATCTGCTTTGTAAAATAGAGGCATGTGATGAGGAAGACAGTGGGACAGTATTTGTTGGATATTTCATTGACTAGTGCACAGCTTGTAGACAGGGAGAAAAATTTAGAAGACAATCCTTCAAAAGCATTATCTCCAGGAAGTATTTTCATTCTTTTTCATTCAGATTTTAATATTTCAAATAGAAAAGGTTGGCACACGAACAAGTGGGGAAAGGCAGTGGAGAAATTCCATCACTTGAATCAAATATGGAACAAATCATATCTCTCAGGTTTGCTTGCAGAATGCTCATTTTAACCCATTATCCAGCAAGCCCATTTTATAAGCCCACCCGTAGGCAATGAATTATTTGACTCACGTTAACTAAAAAAAGACACAGATGGATAGAAAACAATTGAGAAGGAACCATCTGTCTTAGATAGACAAGGTACTGTCCTGCCTGGAGGTAGAAGGCTGTCCTGGAATTATAATCCCATCACCAGCTTCTGCACTGTATATCTCTAAAGCTGGGCTCTTCAAAGAGTATACAATCATCCAAAAGGAGATTAATTAAAATATTAACACAGGATTCATAGATTTTGAGTTAGAAGAGACTTGAGAGGTTATTGAGTATTATTGCCTTACTTCATAGCTGAGGAAAATTGAATTCTGAAGGTGTTAAATGATTTGTTCAAGATTTCAGAAGGTAGTAAATACTAGAGTCCAGAATTTGAAAGGATGATCTCTGACATTAAATTCAATATCTCTCTCCCAGGAGCCCTTCTCTGCTAATTTCTTTTAAGATTACATACTACAGTCTGTATCTATGTACATACATAACTATATATTCCCTCTCTTGACAGAATATATGTTTCTTGAGAAAAGTGACCTTTTTTTTTCTTACTTCTTGGTATCCATAGTGCCCAGTATAGAATGAGTAATTAATTCATGCTTATCAGGTCCTTGATATTCCAATGAACCACGCTACCTCTCTTGACCAATCTAGCATGAAGTAATATCTAGATGTTGAATTTAATCACTCTTTCTCAATGAAATGTTAATGGGATGACAATTACCCAGGCCCAGAAGATACCCCTAGCTCTCTCAGTGAGGTGTTAATGGGTATACCAAGATACCAAGTCCTTTCAGAGAAAGCTGTAATATCCCAAACAAAGGCTTATATCTTTTTTTTAATATCATTTTTCTGTCTCATTTGACTCTTCATGTCCACATTTGAGATTTTCTTGGCAAAGATGGCAAAGATGGAGTGGTTTGCTGTTTCCTTCTCCAGCTCATTTTATAGATGAAGAACTGAGGCAAACAGGATTAAGTGACTTGCCCAGGGTCACACAACTAGTAAATGTCTGAAGCTAGATTTGAACTCATGAAGATGAGTCTTCTTGATTTCAAACCCTGTACTTTATCTATGTATCACATAGCTGCGCCTAACAAAAGGGTAACATCCTTAAAACTCATCAATTTGATTGCATTCTAAAAGAATGAACTCTCCACTATCCATTAATTAAATGAATACTTTGTGTAGCTCACTATGGTTGTGGTCAGCCTGTCGATAAACACTTATGGATCACCTACTATATTTCAGGTACATGGTATCTGCTGAAAAGTGTAGGGGGTATAAAAAAGGCAAAATTTAATCTGTAACCCCATAGAATGCTATGAAGACCTCTCCAATGTGTTAAGAAAACAAATGTAAAAATTATTTTTTTCAAATCACGTTAAAACAAAACACACACACACACACACACACACACCACCACCACCAATCCTGGAACTTAAAAAAAAAAATCATAGCCAAAATGAACTTTGCTTATCACATAAGATTAACCTTCTAATTCTACAGAAGTTTATGAGGTACAGAGAAAAAGTGAACCAATTTGCCCACAATAGCACAGGTCGCTAAGGATGGAGTCAAATATTCAGCCCCTTACTCCCAGTCCAATGCTCTCTGCTCTGCTATACTTTTCTCTAAGAAGAAAAGCTAAACATAGTTTAATAATAATTCACAGTTGTAGAGCATCATACAGGTAACAAATGACTTTACCTATGACAATTCCAAAGCTAGGTTTTCATTCATTATTGGTAGAAGTGTATGGGACCCCAAAAATCTCCTACCCAAGAAAAATCCAAACTCAGAGATACCTTGAGGAAGGAATAGGAAGTTTGAGTCTTCTCCACATGTTGGGGATCAAGTACAGGAGGTGTGTTACAAAAAGAAAGAACAAGAATTTATACCCTAACATGGTCAAGCCCCCTCCCCCTTGGCTGTCCCTTCTCCCATTGCCTAGGAGGCTGGCTCTCAGTTTTGGTGCGAAATCTAACCGAATGGCATATAACAAAGAAGTCTGCCACTCTCTCCTACTGGCAGGGAGGTGGAACAGGAAGCCAAGGTATCATCCATGGCCTTATTTGGTTAATGCCAGAGCAAGGGAGGGGAAAATGTCATAAGCAAGCGTGGAAGTCAAAAACTCTTGAAAGGGGCCTACTGCTCATGACAGCAAGGGAGGGAGGAAGGGTCCTAGGTTGTGTAAACCCATGACTCAGGCCTGTCCAGTCTTACAAAAGTCTATCTCTGGTTTCCAGGTAGTTTCTCTCCTTTCTTATTCTGAGGAGTCTTCACAGAAGGTGCAGAGAGTGCACCCACTCAGAAGCAACGAAAGGGATGGGGAATCTGTAGCCTCCAGGCCACATGTGGCACTCTAGGTCCTCAAGTGCAGGCCTTTGATTGAATCCACAGAACACATCCCCTTAATAAAAGGAGTAATAGAATAAGAAAGACCTAGATTAAAAAGCTGCTTACTGAGCATGAGGTTCAGGGTGACTTGCCTGGGAAACACTCAACTAGTACAACATTAGGACAGGAATTCAAACTGAAATCTCTGAACCTTACCCCAGCAGTCTTTTTATTGTACCACATTAAAAAAGAGAGAGAGAGAGAGAGAGAGAGAGAGAGAGAGAGAGAGAGAGAGAGAGACAGACAGACAGACAGACAGACAGACAGACAGACAAACAGAGACAGAGACAGACAGATAGAAACAGAGACAGACTGACAGGCAGGGTCACAGAGAGAGGATTAGTCATATATAGGAAATTTTACCCCTTCTATGTATGTTAACTAAAAGGGATTCATAGTTTTCCAACATCTCAACTCTAAACATTTTTGGTTGTTGGTGAATTAAAGTTTGTTTGTTTGTTTGTTTTTGGCAGCAAAACCATGTGGTTTGTTACTACAATGAAATGTCTTTTGATGACTAATCTCTTTCTAGTATGATTTACTTTCACCTTTAAATTTATGAGTATTCTAGACAAATGTATTTTTGATCCACTTTCATAAAAGTGAAAAGAAAGTACCAAGTATGTCATTGAATGAGACAAAATAGAAATATGGTGTATGGAAGTAGGAAGACTCAAGAATCTGAGGAATCTGGGCTATTCTCATTAGTATTTTGCTTTAAACCAGGTTCTAAACCCTTTTTTGTCTAATGGGCCCCTTTGGCAGTCTCTTGAAGTCTATGAACCTCTTCTCAGAATAATATTTTAGATGTGTAAAATAAAATATATATGATTACAAATGAAGCTCATTAATTTGAAATAGTTATCAAACACACTGTGATTTATTTAGGAGGAGAGGCAATCAGAGTTAAGTGATTTGCCTAGAGTCACATAGCTAGTGAATGTCTGAGGCTAGATTTAAACTCTGGTCCTCCTGGTTTGAGGGCCTATGCTCTATTCACTTTGCCACCTACCTACTCCTCAAAATACTTTTAAAAAGAAGTTCCAGGTCACTTTAGCTAACTGTAAAAACTACAATACAGGAAATGGTATTATATAATAGTAAACTCACCTGTTTTTGCTACAGGTCTAACCTGAGTATCTTTGACTCTTAGAATTTCTGGGCCTTTCCATCAGGCCTGTGACTGTACTTTCTTTTATAGGTTGATTCCTTCAACTGGACTCTGATCTTTGAGATCAGGATCAGGGACTGCCTTTCTTTATCTATTTATAATCCTAGCACTCAACACAGTTTGTCCTGAGAATAAGCCCACAATACAGGCTTTTTCTGTCAGACTTAAATTTGAGTCCAAACTCTGATTTTGAGTAATTATTTGGTCTTAACTAAATAACAGCTTCTGTGAGCTATAGCAGAGTCTCCAAACCTTACTTTCCTTATTTCTAAATGAGAACAATATGCCTCAGAGGACTGCTGTGAGGAAAATCTTATAGTGCTACAGAAAGAAATGTAAGTTCTTTTTTGTTATCACCATCCTCATAAAGGTGCCATTTGAGTTTTATTTCTTTGGTTTATAAGGTTTGCAAATGTACTTACAGATTATTCTGGGGACACAAATTTGAATGCATTGCTTATCTTAAGTATTGGATTGACAGCATTTAAATTTTCCAGTTTCTCTCTGGTGATTCAGGCAAAGGTTTTTCTGATCACTCAACAATACACCTGCTGTGCACAAGCTCTCTCTGAGGCCAGTATATCTTCATCTTGAAAGTGATAAATGCCCTTTTCATTAGAAAAATAGTTAGAAAATATATAGTGCTTTAGGGTTTGCAAGTGCTTTACATAATTATCTAATAAGGGTATTACTTAATTTCAGTCAATGTCTTTGGGACAGTCACTGGTTTAGAGCAACTGAACTATTGCTAATCTGAATGTTAAATTTGCTTTTTTATCCAGAATAGTGTAACTGATCTATATATCCATTTCGTTATACTGTGCAGTGAGGTTACAGAACTGACAGTCAATCTGTGTCTAAATGTCAAGGTTCATTAAAATAATAGAACAAATGAGACACAGGAAAAGGGAAAATGGAGAATAATAAATAATCAACTGAGCAAGTAACATTCCACTTATGCAAATCATGCTCATTTCGATTTCAATGCCAAAAGCAAGCATGACTATGAGGCTGTTCCATAAACAATAGATAACACAGCTGTTCCTCTGAAGGCCATTTTAAAATTCACTCCCATTAATTAGAAAGCTAATCCTAGTAAAAAAAAAAAACAAACCTCATCTCTTTAACCTCCATTGATCACCTAAAAACACGCACATGTGACGCGTAAGAAAATGCCCTGACAATGCTCTAATATTTTATTTCAAATGAAGAACCCCTGCAACTTTTGCTCTTCCTAGATGAGAGGGGAATGAACCTTTGGACTGACTCAAACTAATAGTCTGAACCTCTCGTTTTCTATCTTCTGAATTGATTTGCTCCAAAAGTCCCCTTCCCATGAAGTAAACAGTTCCCATGTTCCAAAAGTAGACAAAACTAGAAATGAGTTTGATGGTCGGCCAGTCTGGCATTGAACTTTTTTGGAAGCAATTCCTAGGTTAGATTTTTTTTTCCCAAAAAAGGATAAAAAAAACACTGTCTTTTGAGGCAATTTGGCCAAGCTTTATTCATTTTTTCTATATTGCACTCTGTTTTGAAACTAGAACTACAGAATAGTTTAGGGATGTTCCTCATTTTGCCAACACACAATAGGAATGAAAACATGCTCTTGTTGCTAGCATGGAAATACCATAAAGAGATCTTAGACAGGGGAAAGACATGTGCTTTCACAATAGTCTACAAGCCTACTTTGTTCCTAAATTGTGGTTGGTTCATTGTTAATAACTCAAGCACTCTGGGTTCACAATGGCCACCACATAGTCTGGAGCCATCTCTATTCAGGCTTTATGCTTACTGAGACAGGTCAAAATTTACCCAGGGTTGGGCCAACTATAATAAGACTCTCAGCTTTTACTCAAAATAACTCATGACTGAAAGTAAAATTGAAAAATGTACACAGAGCCCTGTATAAATGTGCCACTCAGAGAGTCCATACTAGATATGCATTGTAAAGTGATAATGAAAGAAATTAACTATGCTTCGATTGTTTTTTTTAATTACCTATAATCACATTTTTGAGGAGGGGGAGAAGACTAATTTAAAAGACTTCCATTGACTTACATTTTTCATAATTTGGGAGTAAAAAAAGATGAGAAAATAAGTAGAAACCTGAGCCACTTAGGGACTTTCTACAATCTCTTTCATTACTGCATATTTTCTTTCATTATTAAACCATGATGTTGCATAACGTAAATGTGAACTTCTCTTTGAAAATGCTATTTGGATGGGCAAAGTGCAAGCTTTTTGCATTACTTTCAGATTACTTGATTCTATGGATTATTCATAGCCTGATTTAAGTGAAAGCCTTTATATGTTAAACTGTACTCAACTTTTAAACATGATTAAAATTACAGTCTTGACAGAGGAATAAAATCTTTCTGAGATATAAGGACCTTTATTCTTTTCTTTAAACCAGTTTTCTTATAGATTGTTTATTCAGTGCAAGTTCTTTTGAAATGTATCAGTTTTGCAAATGACCACATATATGGCATTGGAAATTATCACTCTGCTCTGCATTTACAGTTTTACCTGGTTTCAACCCTCTACAGGATAAACTAATCACTTCTAATCTTATCACCTGCTGCTAACTTGGATACCCCCCCCTGCTCAGCTTCCTCTCTCTTCTGATTCCAGGGCTGGAAGGTGGAGTACTAATCTCTTCCAAAGCTTTCCTTTACAGAGAGCAGAAATTGGACTTTGAGATCATTCCAATATTTATTTGCATATCATTCTGATTTTAACTTCATGGAACAAGATACCCCAGTGATAAATACACCTTGTGTCTCCCTAGTAAACCTTTGTAGTTTCCTTCTGTGTGTTGTCTTCCTCCCATTGGATTATAAACTCCTTGAAGGCAAGGACTGTCATTTCTTATTCATATCTCCAGTGCTTTACACAATGCCTGGCACATAGGTGCTTAATAAATGTGTGCGTATGTACATATGTATGTAATTATTGTCCTTTCTCTTCTGTTTCCCCTCCCCGCCCCCATAATGAGAAGGAAGTATGGAGTCCTAGATCAAGTGCCGGCGAAAAGTGAGTTCAAGTCTTGCTTCAAGTAAATCATGGCTATTTGACCGTGATATTGTGAATCTCTAAGACCGTAAATCGCAGAGAAGGTACTTACCCACATAAGTGTAATGGGATCTCCTCAATAGCAATGAATTCACAGGTCCAGTTACTATCTGTAATCTTTTCCTTTTCATAGTAACTTCTTAGATCTAGAGAGTAAAAAGTAGATGAGGGTTAAAAAGAAGATGTAACACAGTGGACTGAGTAATGGAATTGGAGTTACCAAGACTAATGTTCAAAAGTTATCTCTGACAATTACTAGTTGGGTAACATTAGGTAAATTGTTTTACTTCCTTGAGCTTCAGTTTACTTACAAAAGAGTGATGAAAATAGCACTTACCTATCATGGTTGTGAAAATCAAATAAGACAGCAACCTTTAAGAGTTGTTATTATTATTTATTTTTATTATTCATCTAAATCACTCAAGAGACATAGCCAAGAATGAGATTTATGACTGTTTTGATTTTGTTCCAGAAAGATGTTTAAGAAATTGCCTCTCTCTTTTCTTCCCAAAACATGAACAAGTATGTAATAAAGTTGTTTTATTTTTTTTACCTAATTAAAAGGGTAATCTTGGATTGAACAATGACTAAAGTTACAGTAATTCACATTTAAAGGGGTCTTCCAATTGTACTTACATTATTATTTATTGTATTTTCTATTGGAAGGAATCAGGCTGCCTTTCATTCATTTATTTTTCTGACATACTCTGGTGCATAAGGACCAATGGCCTCTGCTATGGACCTCTTCCACCCTGTATAACCTTCTCCTGAAGCTCTCTTAAATAAATCAAATACAGTACACACACACACACACACACACACACACACACACACACACACATACACACATGATTACTTACTGCCTTGCCCTTTTAATGGGTTAAAATATACAGTAGGGAATTATATAAGTGTTCAAATATAGGTGCTTAATGTATATTGGTATTTATTATTATTATTATTTTTTAAGTTTGGCATTAAGAGCTTAGTCTGGGACTTTCAAATTTTATCTTCTCTTATTTCTCCTCCCTCTGCTTATAAACAAGTGCATCTTTTTATAGTTGTTTCAAAAACAAAACAAACTAAAAACCCTTCTTTTCACACTGCTAAACTATTGATCTGCCATCACCTCTCTCTTCCCTCTCAGTGACAAACTTCTATAATAATTGTTGCTTCCACATGCTAGGCATTTGCTCCCTTTTCAGTTTATTATAATAATCAAACTGTCATCAAGAAATTATTGAATACCTACTATGTGTCAAGCACTGTGTTATGCAATGGGAATACAAACACAAACGTTAGACAGGCATGCCCTCTCTTCAAAGGCTTTATATTCTCAGATGGGGGGAGCCAACCAATATAGGATAGTGATAACCAGGGAAGGGAGCTTTGGTTCAAACAGTCACAGGGATTTTCAGTAAAGATATAGGGTGAAATATTATCATACCCTTTCAAGAAACAGTGAAAGAACTAAAATTTGATTATTGTTCACAGAATAGTAAGAGGTAGGAAGCTGATGGAGAGTAGGGGGAAGGAGTGGGATACACCTACTTTTGGACAGATGAAAAAATGTCCACACAACACTCATGTATCCAAGTAAATGACTGGATGGGATGTGAAGCATAGGTAAGTCTGCCTTCACTATATAAGGTGAATTTTCTTTCATTCATTCATCATCATTCAGAGCAGACCACCTCCAAAATAAGTCACAATATGAATCAAGCATTTTCACAGGTTTTGTGACTTAGGAGGGACAGTCATATGATTCAGAATCCAAACTATGGCATATCTAATAAGTGCTCATCTAGTCACATCTAAAAGATGGATGTATACTACCTCCTAAGACAGTGCATTGCATTTTTGGAAAAGTAATTCTTAAGAACTTTTTCTGACATTGAGTCTAAACTTGTATCTTTATGACTTCCATCAATTACTCCTATTTTTGTCCTGAGGGCCCAAATTGAACAAGTCTAGTCACTGGTCTAACTGAAAGCACTCCCCCAATCACACTTCCCTCAGCCTGCCCCAGTCCAGGATTCTCTTCTTCAAGTTAACCAAGTCTAGTACTTTGAGCCACTCCTCGTATGACTATGGTCCATTGTAAAGCCAATCAGCAGTAGATTCCTGAAAGAATGCTACTGTGAGCAGCCTTTAAGATTTGGATTACACAGTATTAGTGAACACTCTGTTTATTCCATTACAAAATCAGATTCAGTACAATGTTCATAGTATCAACAAT
>JAQQSW010018481.1:0-11233 GCA_028646575.1 Pseudocheirus occidentalis | reverse complement strand
TCCCATTTTATGAGTTTTTTAGCGTATTTGTGTGGGAGCTGTGGTGCTTTGCTGTTTCTACGCCGCCATCTTGGCTCCGCCCCCTATTACATGAGTTTCTAGAAATATTTTTGCATATATAGATGATTCTATGTCTATAGATACATCTATATACATATATGATCTTTTTCTCCATCTTTGATCTTTTCAGGGTATAAACTTTAAAGTGATATCACTTAAAAGTGGTCAATCTTATACATAGTTTAGCAACCTTCAACGCCTCATTCTAAATAAGAGGCAAACTTTTGAGTCTTTCCCATTTTTCCAAGAAGCCTAGTGCCCTTCTGATGCCTTTTGACTAAGCAGGTCACGAAATTGCAGCTTTCTACCCAGATCTGCCCCTTTCAGTGATGTACCAGTGTCCTGGTACTCTCACTCTGTTTCCCCTTTTGTGTTTGCATGCTGTGTGTCTCATGGAATACCATGAACCAATGACAAGATGCTTGAGGAGATCAGTGGTGCCCAACTGACTCCCATTTAATCATGCCACATGGTTGACTACTGGAACTCTCTCAAATATAAAGCTGATTGTATTTTTCTGCTTCAGGCATCACCTGTCCTTAACTATAAAACACACACTGACTGTTCTTTCTGGACCTGCCACATTTATCATGTAAAGGAATTTGATTATGTGCACATGGTGAAGAAAACCAGGAGCTTGTTGAAGCTGTCAAATGGCTGCATCTAATTTTCAAACACGTTGTTAAAACAATTTTGCAAACACTCATCATTTTTATAGGAAACATCAGTCTATTTGACTGACTTACAACTGATTCATTGAAAAGGCATAAAATATATTGCTATTCACAAAGGAGCAAATAATTCAGTTGGCTTTCTAATGAAAAGCTGCATAAGTTTTTGTTTTTATTTAGGGTTTGATTTTGTTTTGTTTTTTTGATGAGGTGATCTATTTTCCAGGTTTCTTGTCAAGAACTTTACTTTGTTTCTAGGATTTGATGTGACCCTGTAGATACATTTAGGTTCATTCATTTAATGCCTTTACTAAGTATCAGTTGCATACAGAATGCTGTTCTAGGAAGTAGGAGCTGGGGAGGGAAGATGTGAACTTTAGATAATCTCTGCCATCATAGAGTTTATGTTCTAACTGAATAATATGACACACAGATAATACAATGCATCCAGAGAAAGAATCAATAAATAGAACTGTGTAGAATGGTTTTACATACATACTTATTAGTGCAGTATTTGTGAAACATGTACATAAACACACATACACATACATATTCATAGCCATCTTTAGGGCTGTGAGGTGGGGAAAAGGTAAGAAAAAAGAGAAAGTTACACAATCATTTCATATATTTAAAAGAATAGCAAATTGTACATAATAGGTCTGCAGTTTCATGTACATTTTTTTTCTCTCTTCCTATTCTACTGTTATGGAAATACTTGTTTTATTTTTTAAGTTTAGAATCAAATAAAGAAAATTTTAAAAAAAGAAAGAAAAATATAATATTACAATGATATATGTAAAACAGAGCTCTGAGAAGGAAGGCTGACTCCCTGCCATAAATATCAGCCTTAATCTTATGTCATCAACTATTAGACTTGCTTAGTCAAAAGGCATCAGAAGGGCACTAGGTTTCTTGGAAAAATGGAAGATACATATTAAATTCATCAAGTAGAATTTGTTATCTTTCCTCTAAAATACAGCTCTCTTTTAAACTTTCCTATGTGAATTGAGGGCACCATCATCCTTTTAGTCACAAGGGTTTGAAAATTCAGTTATCCTTAATGCTTTACTAGATTACCTTGTATATCCAATTAATTTATTACTCTTACCAATTCCACTTTTAAATCATCTCTTGCATCACATGGTCAGAACCCTAGTCTACTCCCTCCCTTATCACCTCTTATCTGAGTGACTGCACTAGCTTCTTGATTGATTCCATTGCCTTAAGCCCTCCCTCTTTTCTATTCTTTCTCCACAGAGCTGGGAAAGTGGTTTTTTTTCTTCCCTGAAACCCAGGTCTACTTGTATCACTTTCCTAAACAGCAAACTCCAGGGACTCCCTATTAGCTTGAGGAGAAAATAATAAGCCTCCATTTGATCATCCAAAGGTCTTCACAACTTAGTACCAATATGCCTTTGCCTTATATTCATTCTGTGTACGTTCTATATGTGTATGTATACATATTCTCTCCCCTAATAGAAGTAAGCTTTTTGAGGGCAGAGGTCATTTTATTTGTGCATCTGTATCCTTTGTAAAGGCACATTATCTGCCACATTGCAGGTCCCTACTTGAAAGCTTGTTTATTGATTCACTGAATAATTGAGGCTTTGTTTATTTTCCTTGAAATGCTGAATATAAGACAAGCTTTAAATAAAGGAGAGGAATCATAGAGTAAAGGAATGGAGGAAGAATGTTAAAGCATAAGGAGTCCAATCCCAAAGGTCTCATGATAAAGCATGCTATTTGCCACAAGAGAAAGAACTGATACTATCTGAATACAGACTGAAACATGTTATTTTTCAATTTCTTTCATTCTTTTTTTTCTTCAAGTCTTGCACAAAATGACTTATATGGAAATGTTTTACATGACTACACATGTATAACCTTTATCAGATTGTTTACTATCTCAGAGTGGGGAATTGAGAGGAGAGGGAAGGAAGGAAGGATAGAATTTGGAACTCAAAACCATTTTTAAAATTATTTTTGCATGTAATTGGGGAAAAATAAAATATTAAAAAAAGAATATACAACATGTAAATAAATGTATTGGGTGGGGGGCACTTACTATTCTGTATAAGTAGCTCAGTTGGCAAAGTACAGACCATTAAAATTTAAGTACTCACACATAAAAAAAATCTTACAATAAACTATATTCAACATTATAGTAAAAAAAAAGCCACCACAGCGATTCTAAGTAAACATAGAGGCAAGGAATTGTCAGATGGATACTAACTTGGCTAGATTATAGGATACATGAAATATAACAAGAAAGGTGGGTTGTAGTAGATTATAGCAGGGTTTGAATGCTGGAGTTTTAATTTTACTCAGTAAGTAATGAGACTTTCTGAACAGGTGAATGCCCTTCACAGATCTATGCATAATGAAGGATTTTTTCTGTAGTGTAAAGGATGAATTGGAAGGATAAAATGAAGCTGGGATAATAGCATAATATTTCAATGATCCAGGCAAATAATTCTGGTACATGTATACATCTACTTCCTCAGAGTACAGTCTGGAAAGCACTGGAAGTCATCCTTTAAGAATTCTAAATTAAAGTTAGTTATTTAGCATAGTCTGGTTAACACTAGTAGTTATTTTTGAGAAAATACATTGGATGTCACTACAATACTAAGGGCAGCAAGATTATTTTGGCTGAATGATATAGAGAGGATTTGTAACTGAACAGTGTGGTTTAATTTTGATTCTCACCATCCATTCAATAGATACTTAATAATTGCTTACTGAAATGGATGTTTTGTGGATATGCAAAATAATACCAGTCATGAAAACATATCAGACACAAATTTCATTCCATAGATGCAAGTGACTAATAATTCTTGCCTTCAAGAAAACAATTTGGTCCATTTAAAAATACATTTTAACTGGCTTTCTCAGATGCAATAAAATCTATATTATTACATTATGACCTTAGAATTTTCAGAGACCAAAAAATGTAGATTCTATAAAATTGTTTCTGTTTTCTCACTGAGATGACAGTTCCAGCTCAATGAAAGTGAATGAGTTTCTTATATTCCAAAGTACTTGATCCAAGGATGGGATATTATAGCTCAATTCATCATATTCAGTATTTGTATGGAAAGCTTTGAATGTCTGGACCATTGGCCTAGCCCTATCAATTTCTGTCATGTTTGAACTAGTAGCATTCCAGATATGCAATATATAAGTAGCTGTAAAAGTTGTTTAAAAGTTTATTATAACAGCTGTTTTTCAAATTAAATATTATGACCTTCTGAGTTTTGTAAGAAACATTGCCATATGTTAATGTTTTGGGGTCATCAAACTTAATTTTACAAGAAGTTTTTTTTAGCATCAAGCTCCTTAAAGCAACAAGGTTTTTTTCTGCTTGTTTGTTTTTGCTGTGTTGAAAATGAAATTTGCTAAAAACCTATTAGATTTCCAAGTGACAACCTGTTTGTTTTCAAGCTAAAAATGTGATCCACAAGGAGCCCCTAACCATAAGCCTCTACCCCAGAGCTATTTCTTAACAATTGAATTATAAACCTTAGAGAACAGGTGTTTAGAGTGAACATTCTAGGATTTCTAACAAGAAGAAGAGAGTTAGAGTATATTTAAATATCTATCAACAACACATGATTAAATGAACACTAAAACTAAGTGTTATCCCCCTCACTTCTCAAGACTTGTAGCTCACTTATGTTATTTTTAATACCTTATTTATAATTCTTGCAGAGTGCATAAACACACAGTATTTGTTTTCATACAGTCCCAGGAAGAAATGGATCGCATCTCATTAAGAAACGTTTAATACAGCCTATTCATAATTGTGTTAGGGTGATTGTTTTCCTCACCCACTATACTCTGGACTTTCTCATGATTTGCCAAACCGTGATGTTTTTTAAAGAAAACCTCAACTTATTTGTATGAAACAAGTACATTCTATTTTAGACAGAGGAAGCATAGAAATCAAAGGGAAATATAGAGGTAGTTATTATTTATGTAGACCATTAAAGTATGTAAGTAATTTAAAAATATGCCCTTATTTCATCTTCACAACAAGGCTGGTATGTAGGTATTTTTATTATGCCCATTTCATAGATGAGGAAACTGAGGCAGACAGAGATCAACTGATTTGTCCAAGGTCATAGAGTTAGTGAGTGTCTATGGCTGAATGTGAACTTAGGACTTCCTGTCTCCAGGTCTAGCGTTCTGTCCATTATACCAACAAACTGCCTCTTAAAGTTGCCCATACAGACACCAATAGCAAAAATATCATCACACAGAATCATACAATTGAAGGTGGTTCCAGCTGAAAGGCAGCAGCACACACATCATTCCCATTCCCATTTTATAAATGAGGTAAATGGAGACACAGAGAAGAAGGGTGACTTAAGTTTAGGCTGCTAGTTATGGCAGACTCAAATGTTTGGCAGGTTTTTAGATGATTGCTCCAAAGCTCACTGTCATTCATTGCATTAGCTCATGTTCAAGGACATTATTGTTTACATATTAATAGAATGCAGATTACATGGTACAAAAAGTCCAGTGAAGAGCCATTGGCTTCTTCAAGAAGGGATACTTGATTGAAAGGAAGTTATTGGTGGTTGTGAATATTCTATGGCTACAAGATATGATACAAAACACTTCTGAATACTTGAAAATAAATATTACACAGAGGAAATGATGGGAGCATTTATGTTAGAAAGTTGCCACATAACTAATGAAGAACTCTGCAGAACAGGAGTAATAGATGTGAAGAAAGAAATGTATGAGAAGAGTAAGTAAGTGGAAAGAGTCATACATGAGAGGCAGACAGCTCGAGTGCATCACTACAATCATTAAGACATTGAGAAATTGATGAAGATGCTCTGTACATTGGACTGAGACCCTGTTCACACTCTTGTGGGAGGAAATTAACAAAGGTTGAATAGGATAGGGGAATATGGATAGGATACAATCTGGTTCACTGAAGAAAATATTCAAATCAATGAGACTAAAGATACACTAAATTATCTGAGCAAGGGGAACCCTTTCCCATTCTTGCTTCCTTGTCAATCTTTTCCCTACATCTTAATGGCTTTACAATAAACTCTTATTATTATTATTGTATTACCAATAATAGTCATAAAATATTTAAATCATTAATAGAAATCATAATCAATAGTGACAAAATAATTCTTTCTATTTGATATTGGATTAGATCCAATATGATGAATTAAAATTAGAATTTCTTTATTACTTCTAGTTTAAAGTTATTGGTTGTTGTTTTTTCTTATCTACTTCCAAGAAGGAAGATTAGTCATTTGAGAAGGATTCAGAAACTCCCAAGTACTGATTCTAAACCTGATAGCAGTGACTATTTTTTTCTGTGACCAAATATTTTAATTTTAAAATTCAGAGCAAATAAGATCACATTATTCTCAGGCTCTGTCACAATGATTAAAGGAACTGGAAAGTGTTTGGAAAACAATAAACGCTTAACATTTTCATATCATTAAGTAACTATGCCCACTGAAAGGAAGATGCCTAAAATATGAATAATAATGAATATGAGGAAAACACTTGTGCTTTGACAATATGTGATAGGCTGAATTTTATGAGCCAATTTCTCAGATCACCCCTGTGAACTTGAAAGTAGAACAGATATAAAACTACAGACTGTACAGGTAAAACATTTTAGTTACTATATGTTATGTTTCTCTAAAAAGTGCTGAAATTTCCTTCACAGAATGGAAAGTTACCCTTTTAAGTATTTCAGAAATCCGGTGTCACCCAATATGGCAAGAAGCTTTTCTACTTTGGGTTTCCAGATGGCCTGCAGGCTGACAGCTGTTTAAAAGGCTGTGATTATAAACTGACAGTAATTGGTTGGGGGATTTTACCCTCATTTGAATAGTAAAGAAAAGTATATAAGCACCTAGACCAGAGTAAACATCAAATGGGTTAAGTAGCAAAGTCCTTGCTAAATTGTCAGTAAGAGGTAGAAAGGATTGGTTGATAGTGAAAAATAAAAACTGCTCATCTTCCCACATAGCTCTGATTTTCAAGAGCTCATATGAGAATGATGCTCTCTTCAAATATAAAGGTCATGGAAAAATACTATCTTGATTTGTTTCCTTCCAATATCATGCAGCTAAGAATCATAATACTCCATTTAGAGCCAAGAATTCCACAAGTGTTTTCTTTGCAAAGGATTGCAACGGATCTTGGTGTGTCATATGGAGGAAAGACAACATTAGTAGTCAGAAGAACTGTGAAACATATCTTTGTCACCCAATAACCTTGGATAAATTTTATGACCATACAGTTGAGGATAATCATACTTACAGGGCATTTTTGAGAATTAAATGAGATAATATATGTATACAATAGCAAAAGTGCTATATTTTCAAGGACGGATGGACCCAGAACATAAGCACTTAGGACATGTTTCTCTATTGAATGACTGAGATTAGCTCTCTAAACTTGACTTCATAAAATATCCTTGAGAAGGAGTATTTACCTCATTAAAGGAATGAGGAAGAATCAAGGATTTGTAACCACTGGGAGCAGATTGAGGGCATGAAGTATACTGATTATGAAAATGTTGACATAGAAAGGCTATGTCTAGGACTGATGGATAGTGGCTATGCAGGTCAGTCAGAAGCTTCAGAGAGGTTGAAAACAATCCATAGAAGGTACATGTTCAGGGAAAGCAGCTCATCCTAGAAATAAATTAAGCCCCTTCTGCCCTTAGGTCCATCTAAAAAGTATGCTCTGATTATAGTCTATGGTGATGCCTTTCTGTGGAGCCAAACGTTTGGAGTAACTATTGAAGGTGCTAAGGTAATAAAATGTACTTTTGGGGGAATATGGCTGAATTGCTGAGGGCCTAGACCATGTTTATAATGGTGGGAACAAAGAAAAATGCACAAATCTGAGAGATTCAAAGGAAGAAATATGATCGGATTTGGTGACAGGTTATATTTAGGGGATAAATAAGAGGGGAGATTAATATATGATATTAAGGTTTTTAGTGGTAGCTAAATCATGGTATTACAAACAGAAATGGGGTGGGTGAATGGAGGAGCAAGTTTAGTTGCATGAAGTATGAACTTCTATATATATGTTAGAAGAAGGAGAAGAACCACAAGAAGAAGGAAGAGGAGGAGACTATAATTTAGACTTTTAATGCAAACCCTACAGTTTGGACTAGATCTGTGGATTTGGGAATAGAAATTAAGACAGTTGTAATAGTTCAAACCATAGGAACACCTGTGCTCACTAAGAAATGAATTCATTAGAGAAAAAATGATTAAGTATAGAATCTTGGTTACTATACATGAGTGGAGGGTCTGAAGGGAAAGTATCCAACAATGATGTCAGATATGGAACTATCAGAGAGGAAGACAGAAAACCAGGAAAATGTATCGTCATGGAAAACAAGAAAGAAAGATTACAGTTGGAAGGAATGGTCAGTATTATCAAATATCACAGAGAAATAAAGGAAGATAAAGATTGAGAGAAGGCCATTGAGTCGTTTTAAAAGGAGTTGATCATTGACTTTCAAGAATGTAATTTCAGCAAGAGTGGCATGGAGCATATGATATACTCCAAAACAAAATAGGTGGACATGTAGAGGAAAGAGAAGGTTTAAGGAATAGGGGAACAAGGAAAAAAGAAGATGGAAGCTAAGAGCTCAGAGTCAAACATATTTAACGTGCATATAATACATTATGACACAGATATATGTTTTCAGTTCTGACAGTGATGTGTTATTTCACATTCTTAATGCTTAGTCATATTATCTTAGCAGCTACTGAGCCTATTTATTCATAATGAACCAGCGAATCTCCCTTGTTTTCTCCTTTGAAATAACAAAGTTTGAACATCTGCTGGCAAATGATTTTTAAAAATAATTTATTTTTATTCTGAATTTAACAAATACTGCATAAAAATGAACATTTCCATATATGGAAAAATTATACATGAGATTACAGACATTAATTACAAATGCTTGTTTTTCCTCTTTAGTAACAACAACATGTAAATTTCACAACTGTCCTCTTTGTATATATTTCCTTCTGGCTCTACTTCTGTTTCTTTTTTCTTCTTCCTGTGCATTAAAAAATTCTTTAATGATCCTCTGCTGTTTCTGGTTCATTTTGACAAAATTATAGAGAACCCCCATTTCCCCCAACTTCCTCTAATAAAAATAGTAAAAAAAAAAACCCAACAAATAATAAGCTTTGCATAAAATATCCATGGTCAAGAAAAATAAATACCAATATTCTGTGCCCCAAATTTGTCAAGAGGTAGGTAGCAAGATTTAACATCTGTCCTTGGTTATCATGGTTCATTATTACATAGATAAGAGTTCTTAAGTCTTTCAAAGTAGCATTTTTCTTTTTGATATTATCTCGTACAAATTATTCTTTTGGTTCTGCTCCCTTCACTCTATAAGAGTTCATATAAATCTCCCCAGGTTTTCTCCAAACTGTCCCTTTCATCATTTTTTTCAGTACAATAATATTCCATTATATGTATATATCATTGTTCAGTCATTTCCCCCATGGGTAGACATATCTCTCCTTACTTTTAAGTTTTTTTCCTAGCATATTAATTTATTCTTTTATTTTAATGTATAAAAAGATGACATTTATACTTCCACTAATAAAATTAATGTTATATTTTAAAATCTCCTCAAATTCAATTGTGAACTCTCTCATTTTCTGGGGCAAAATTGAAAGCATGATATTTAGGATAGGAATTACAAAGAGCAGGGCAATTTTACTTGTAGCAGAATTAGAAGAGGCCAAATGGCTCTTTTGGCAGCTAAACAAAAGTGGCACTTCCAGTCATTTTGTTTGACAGGGTTGCTTTTTTAAAACAGGTTTCAAAATAAATTTTGTCAGTAACAATTGTTTGATGTTAGGGCTATGAATTCCCAGGGAGCCTGAGCTTCAAGGCTACCATGGGGATTACTAAGACACAAATCTATACATTGCCATTTCTAATGCATGCCATGATTTTAAAGGCCTCAGGCACATTGCTTATGTGCTAAGTATCTGCTACTTCTGCTCTCTGACTAACATTAGCAGCTACTTTGCAGTATAATTCAAACAACAATAGTTGGGCATGTAGAAGCAAAAATAACAGCACTTTGAACTGGCTTTTTTGTGGAAAATTCCCTCAATTCTATCAAAAACTCCTTTAATGTACATACAACATTAACTGATAACCAGTTTTGAAAATATTGCCTGATTCCATTTCTTTGCTACAAGGGATAGTTTTATTTGGAAGTAGTGTAGTGAATGGCTGGTGATAATGATGCAAGAAAGGAAAAAGAAAAAAGAAATATAAATGAAACAGTAAAACTGTGCCCAGAAAAGGGTAGGAAGGAAATTCAAGAGATATAGGAAGGCAGGGCGGTTTTGTTAAAATGTGTTAAATTTGATGTACATTTTAAAAAAATCTGTACATAAAGAGAAGCTTACAATTTCAGATACAATCCCTTTTTTCTGTTCTTGCTAGACTGACATATTTGTGTTTGGTGATGTTTATCGAATCATGATAAAAAAGAACATTAAAAGGAAAATTTGTTTTTGTATTCTTTTTAAGAGAGGAAAAAACCCACAAAAATTATTCCTAACTATCCTTCCTGTTTTTATTTTTTAAAGCACAGCACATCCTCACTGAGACCACCAAACTTTAGTGTTGTAGCCATTGATTCCTGAAGCCTTATACGTAACCTGTTTTTTCATGGAACTACAAATGAAAGGCTTTTAAGATCAAAGAGGACAGGCCTTCCAGAGGAAGAAGGCTATTTTGGGGAGAGTTGTTTGAAATTCACTCACATGAATGCATCATTTTTTTTCTTCTTCTGTACTATGACCCCATTTACCCCCACAGAAAACATGGCTTTGGAATCTTATGAGAGTGTGATCTCAGGGTTTCTTTTTCTTCTGTTTTCTAATATGAAAAGGTTTGGATGAGGAAAGAATTCATTTATGTACATTTGATCTTGTAGAATTGAAAAGGATCAAATTTGATATGAATGAAAATGTAAGATATAAATCAAATATTTCAAGGAATTATCTTTACTAATGACAAACACTTAATACTTTGTTTAACTACAAACCACAAAAAGGATATTGCCCCGATTGTTTAACTAATGCATGTTTCCTGAGCCTGCTGCTCTCTCTATTCAATGTCTATAATAGCTCCCTGTTGCCTACTTTAAAAAGACAACATACAGCTATCAATATTGAAAATCACCTAAAATTTTACCAAAATAGACCTTTCCAAAATAACCTCCAACTATTCTTTTTTTTAAATTCAATTTTATTTCACTTTCAGGTCTAAATTCTCTCCCTTTCACCTCCTTATTTTCCATGAACTGAGAAGGCAAAACTCTCCAAAACCTAATAACACCATGACCTCACTACAGAGAGGTGTAATGAAATAAAACACATTCCTGAATCATAGGGCAGGGAGGGCAGGGCAGGGCAGAGCAGAGCAGGGCAGGGCAGGGAAGGGAAGGG
>JAQQSW010018480.1:0-11233 GCA_028646575.1 Pseudocheirus occidentalis | reverse complement strand
CTCCTTTTCTCCCTCCCTCCCTCCCTCCCTTTCTCCCCCTTCCCCCCAGGCCCAGGAGCAGGCTCACACTCAGTGTCTTCTTGCTGAAATGCAGAGATCTCCCGCTGCAGACACTGCAAAGGGTTTTTTCAGCCAGCTCTGGGCCCAAAGCTGGGTTTATTGCTCAGTTCACACATTTGTCACCTCAGAGCCCTTGAGCCTGGATTGCCAGGGAGGGCCAGGTTGAGACTGGTGGCACTCTGAACTAATTCAGTATTCTGGGAAGCCAGCCTCCCTGTCTTCCTTCACGTCAGGGACTCTCTGTGGCGGCTGCAACTTGAGTCTCCCTTTGAACATCTCCCCCCCTGCTCCCCCTTCCCATTTGGGAGAAGCAGAGACAGGATCAGCTCTCAACAGAACTGTCAATGATCCGACAGACAATGATCAGCAGGCATTGATCAAGTACCTCCTGTGTTCTGGGCACTGTTCTAAATAACTGGCATCCAAAGAAAGGCAAAAGACAATGCCTGCCCTCAAGGAGCTCCCAGTTTAAGGAGGGGAACAACAAGCAGACAATTATGTACAAACAAGCCATAGACAAATGTATGTATGTTTTCATCTATATATGTGTGTGGCTATGTGTGTGTGTGAGTGTATAGAGCCAAGAGGGCCTTAACAGGGGAGAGAAGGTACTAGAATTAAAAGGGGTCAGGAAGGAAGGGGGAGCCAGGAGGGGGAGATGAGGGGCAGCCAGTGGCTGTGGCTAGAGGTGAAAGATGGAGGGCAGAGGCCAGCATGGAGCTGCTGCCCCTGGGTCACAGAGTGGAAGGGAGTAAGGTGGCCAGGGGACCAAAGTCCAGAACCACCAAGGCCCCACTGGCCTTAACAACAGATCCTCCCTCCTCTGGGGGCAGCTTAGAGGGTCCCAAGAGGCTGAGTGAATTTCTAAAGGCAAATTGTTCCCTTACTGGGACCCAGGAAGGGCCCAAGCCCACTGTGGGCTATGGCTGTGGATATTGAGCCGAGAGAACTGGAGACCTCACCCCAGGCTGTCACTGTCTGGATGGGGGCAGAAGCCCCAGTCAACAAGACAGAAACCATAGAAAGATGGGTGGGGGGAGGTAAAAACCACGAGTCACCTCCCAGGTCTACCATTTATTTACTCCTGGTATCACCTTGGCCCCTTGACTTCTCTGGGTTTCAGTTTTTCCATCTAAGTTGAGCTTACCATCCTTAAAAAGAGGTTTGTGAAATAAATGGATCCTAAAGTCCCCAAAGCTACCCTTGGGTAACTAGATGGTACCAGAGGGCACAGAGCTCAGGAGCTGGAGTCAGGAGGACCTGAGTTCAAATGTAGCCTCAGATGTTTATTAATTGTGTGACCCTGGACAAGTCACTTGACCCTGCTTGCCTCACTTTGCTCCTCTGTAAAATAAGCTGGAGAAGGAAATCAGAAACCACTACAGTATCTGCCAAGAAAAGCCCAAATGGGGCCGTGAAGAGTCAGACACAACTGGACACAAAGCCCCTTTGAGCTCCTCTTATCTGAGGTGGGATTTGGTCCACGGCACTGAAGGATCAGTGGGGAAAGTGACTCCAGAGAGAAATACGCTTGCAGACGATGGAATCCTCAGCCACGAAGCAGAAGAATGATGATAGTTATTACAATAAATACATGGCACTAAACACAGCACTGGCTCCCCAGTCTTCATTTTACAGGGGATGCGATGGGGGCTCAGGTGAAATGACTCTCCCAGGGTCACTCAGCTAGGAAGCTTCGGAGACACAGATCTCTCCTCTATCTACTGTCATCTGCTTCTGGGGTTGATTCCTGAAAAATCCGGCTTTGAATCCATCCTGCCTCAGGCCCCAAAGTCCCATATTACCCAAGTGGCCTTGGGTAAGTCACTTAACTTCCAACTTCCCTTCTCTGTAAATATGGCAGGATTCATCCATCTGTCCATTTATTCCACAAGTATTTATGAAATGCCTGCTGCGTTCCAGCATGGTCTTGGGTGCTGGAGAAACAAAAGCAAAGCAAAAGCCTCTCTTCTCTCAAGTCAATAAGTATTTTTAATATACTGCATACCATATATTAATATATTATATTGTATTGTATTTATTATATCATATTATATTGTATTGTATTATATTACATTACATTATATTAATTACTTTACATTACATTATATTATATTACATTATGTTATATTATATTACATTATATCTTAATATACCACTCTCCAGGCACAAGACATGTAAAGAGGGGACAAGCCGTCTGCGCTCTCAGGAAGCTCACCTTCTCCTGGAGCAGAGAGGGAAAAAGAAGGATGTTCTTTAGATCTGGAACGTCATGATCCACGAGGCCCTGATGCAGAATTGGGGGTGGGATAGGAAGACCCCAGTTTTGCCCCTGACACTTACAAGCTGTGTGGTGACCCTGGGTAAGTCACTTAAATCCTCAGAGCCTCAGTAGTCTCGCCTGCAAAATGGGAACAATAAAGCCAGTAGGCGATGCCGGCCTCACAGAGGCCTCATGAGGCCCAGATTGAGGGAATATCTATAAATAACCATAAAGGTTCCAGGTTTGAGTTTGGGTTTTGGCCTGGCCTTGTGATCTCATCCATCTTCCAGTGAAATTCTCCCCCAACTATGTAACTGGGAGCTGCCTGGGGCTTGCCCAGGGTCAGTCAGCCAGCCTGGGTCAGGAGCAGGATTTTAACCCAGGCCGTCCTGGGCCAGAGACCGGCTCTTTATTCTTCTTGTGTCTCTGTGTTCAGTTGTTATGGTTAAAATAGAGTATCACGATACAGTCGAGGAGGCCTAGCGAGGAGCCAACTCTGGGGCCGGGCTGTTGCAGCTCAGGACCGAGGTTACCAGCAGAGTTTTACACATGACCAGGTGGGCTCTCAGGATGGTCTGTTGACCCGAGTTCAAATCCAGTCTCAAGCACTCGCTGGCTGTGACCTGGGCAGCTCACATTCATCTGTTCAGCCTCAGTTTCCTCATCTCTGTAATGGGGATGATGAGGGCCCCTGCCTGGGGCGGGGGCTCTGTGAGGATCCAGTGGGACAAGAATTGTGAAGTGTTTAGCACAGCTCCTAGCACCTGGTGAGTGTTATGGGAACATTAGTTAGATCATTATTGTGCCTTGTGTGTACACACGTGTGTGTGTGTGTGTGTGTGTGTGTGTGTGAGAGTGTGCATGGCATGTCCCCTGGGCGCTTTCCCAGAATTCCCTCCATCTGGAAGAGCCCCCAGTGTTAAGGTCCCATAGATGCCGCTCTCCTTCCTTCCCACTGATTCTGAATCGTGACTGACAGTCCCTGGCACCTCAGGCTGCACAGGAGTCCCCATGGAAATCTGAGGAGGATGGATGTTCTCCAGTCCTGGCAGGCAGGAGCTGGGTCTCAGCCCCGTGGGGATCCAGGTGTCCAGCCCCAGCACCAAGGTCACCCTGCCCTCCCAGAGGCCTTGCTCATGTTGGAGCCCTCTGGCCCATCTGCTGTGGCCTTCTCAGGCTCACCTGGTTGGGAGCACTGGCTCTGTCTGCAATGTGGAAGAGGCAAGAAGACAGGGGGAGGCCACCTTGAGCTCTGCAAAGCTTCCCCGGTGGTAGTGGGGACAGCTTGATGTTCCTTTCCAGCCAGTCCCTGCCCTTCCCCCCTTCCCTCTGTCCTACACAAATACACACAGACACACACATTCATTTGTGAGACCACACACACAAACACATACACACACACACAGAAACACACACACACAGAAATACACACATACCATCTCTCTCTCTCTTTCTTTCTCTCCCTCTTCCCCCCTCTCTTTCTTTCTCTCCCTCTCTCTACCCCCCTCTCTCCCCCTCCCTCCTTCTCTCTCTCTCTCTCTCTCTCTCTCTCTCTCTCTCTCTTCCCCCTCTCTCCCTTTCTCTCTCCTCCTCCTTCCCTTCCTTCCTCCCCCTCCCCCCTCCCTCTGAGATGGGGAAAGCCCAAGTTCTCTCCCAGTTTCTGAGACCATTTATCCAGGGGATGTTAAGTCCAGTCTCTAAAAGGGAGAGAGTCAGAAGCCATTTTTTCCTTCTCTGCCAAGAACAAAATTGAAACAGAAAACATCTCATGCTTAGAGAAAATATTCAGCTTTTACCCTCAAGGGTTGGAGAAGAACCAAGTCTGGACAAGAGAGAAATGAAGGGAGCTCTGATTTCCTCATCTCTCCTGAAATGGAGAATCATTGAATCATAAAGAAATAAAAATGAAACAAGGTTGGGAAGGGTCTTAGATATCATCCAGTTCAAGTCCCACAATTTACAAATGGTGAAATTGAGGCCCAGAGAGGGGTCGTGTGTTGCCCAAAGACCCCCCAGAACAAGAACGAGAACACTGGTCTCCGGAAATCCAATCCAAGGCTATTCCCATTCATGTTTGTCTTTAGTCTCTATGGAAGGATGAGAGCATTCCTGGAGATCCTGCTCTCCCCTGTCTCCCTTGGTCTGTGCCTCAGTTTCCTCTGGGAGCTCCCCAGTACTGAAAGTACCTGAGCAGGTTGGCTGCTCTCTGCCAGACTTAATGGTCAACACACCATTTAAGTGTTTACCGTGGTCTGGGGCAGGGGAGGAACACTGTGTTGAGCGGTCCTAGCTCTCAGGAGTGTACATTCTGCCAGGGGAGGCAGCATGTGTACAGAACGAAATAGAGACAGCATTAGTACAAGAAAAATATTTTGGGGGGGCGGCACTAATAGCTGGGGTGTCAGGAAAGTCCTCTGGCCAAAGTCTCCACTGGAGCTGAGCCTTGAAGGAGACTAGGGATTCTCAGAGCTATAGGTGATCAGGGAAGGCATTCTGGATCTGGGGAACATCATGGACAAAGGTGCAGAGGTAGGATATTCCAAAAAGGCTGGTCAGAGCTGTTGCCTAGCATGGTGCCTCATCCACAGTAGGCACTAAGGGAGTGTTTTCTGAATTGGCTGAATTCCTTCAAGGTCTCATCCAGGTGCCTCTTTCTCCATGAAGCCTACCTTGATTCCTCCAGCTGACACTGTCCGTGGCACAGTCCTCTCTTTGTACTTATGTTTGTGTTATGGTTTGGGGCCCACGGGCCCTTTCTCCCTTTTCAGACTGAAAGCTGCCTGAGCCATAGGGAGAAGAGGAAGGCAGTGGGTGGGAGTGGTGGGGAGACCATTCAGACAAGGGCAATGCTATAATGTTAATGAGATTTAAGCTCTTCACGCCCATTAATTGGCCTCACGTGGAGCCCCTTAAGGGAGGCTTGCTTAGGGAAGGCTCTGGGTAGCCATTAAAGAGCCCCCAGCTTTGAAAACATTGGATGCTGGTGCATCTCTCTGGTAACTATGTGTGCGCCGCCTTGGTCAGGCACTGGGTCTGTCTCTTGATCCGCACTAATTTCTCAGACGGTCAGAAGCCCCGTCTGTTGGTCATTATTTCTCTACTTGTATTTTCTTTTCTTTCTTTCTTTGTATTTTCTCTGAAATTCAGGGTTCTGACTTTTCACCCTGAACTAATGAATGTAATTAATTAAGATTGTTGACCCCTTGAACAGCTGTCTTTCCCGCTAAAGTGGATCTAAGAATGTGCCAGCTGCCCTCCTGGGGATGCCAGTGTGGTTGCCACTGCATATGCCAGCCTGATTTTTTATTGAGTCTGCAGGGCCCTTCAGGAAGGCCTTTGGGAAGAGGGTCAGCACCACTGACCAATGTAGGAGAAAAGGGGCTTGGCTGGACCCAGGAAACAGACAGAAGCGAGAGCCGGCTGGGGCAGAGCTTGAAGCTCTGGAAGATCTCCAGATGCAGAATGCCTTCCCTCATCACCCATAGTTCTGGGAATCCCTAGTCTCCTTCAAGGCTCAGCTCCAATGGAGACTTTGGCCAGAGGACTATCCTGACACCCCCCCCCCCCCAAATATTTTTCTTGTACTACTGCCGTCTCTATTTCCTTCTGTACGCATGCTGTCTCCTTTGGCAGAATGTACACTCCTGAGAGCTAGGACCGCTGAACACAGTGTTCCTCCCCTGCCACGGAACATGGTAAGCACTTAAATGGTGTGTTGAAGATTGAGCCTGGTAGAGAGCAGCCAATCTGCTCAAGTACTTTCAGCACTGGGGAGCTCCCAGAGGAAACTGAGGCACAGACCCAATAAGACAGGGGGAGAGCAGGATCTCCAGGAATGCTCTCATCCTTCCATAGAGACTATATATGAACATGAATGGAAATAGCCTTGGATTGGGCTTCCAGAGATCTGCATCCCTGAGGGTGGCAGCTGCTTCTCTGGCACACGCCTCCTCCCTTAGGCTGTAGGGACTGTCGTGAACTCGGACACACCAAGAAGCCAAAGATTCCTTTAACACTGATACGTGCAAGGCTCTGACTAGCATGAAGATGACTGTGCATGTGTGGGTATGTCCTTGTTTGTGTGTATGTGGGGGGTGAGAGCCTAGCTTCTTGCTCCCTGGTCACATGCCTTTGTGTTTGGGGGCAGGGTGGCACAGTGGAGAACTGACTTTAGAATCCAAGGACCTGGGTTCCGATCCTGTCTCTGTCATTTAGGGCTTTTGTGACCCTAGCCTAGTCACTTCTCTGTAGACCTGGGTTTTTGCCCTTCATAGAATGAGAAGGTTGTGGTAGCTGGTGTCTGGGGTGTCTTCCATCCTGAAATCTGTGATCCTGGGAGGAGAGACCTCCCTGGGATCCAACCCGTTGGGGGAGAACTTGGCATTTCAGTGGAATGAGCTTCGGGCACAGTCCTGGGCCCTCTGCTCTGGTCTCCCATTTTGATCGAAAGGGACGGGTTGTCCCTTTCTTCCTTTTAGAAGAGGGGCTGTACTAGCGGCTCCTCGGACATGATCGAGAGGGGACTGACAGACTGGGGCTGAATCTGCTCGTGAAACACAGCCTGAGGAATATTGAATGGCATAACACAACTAGGCTCAGGGCATCAGGGCCGATGTTTTTATGTCAGTCCAGAGGTAACTAGGAAATGCAGACGCCATGCTGCATCCCCAGCCGGCCCACACAAGAACCTTTGTTCCTTTTCCCTTTCTTAGGGATCCTCTCCTGTCCCTCCTAATCCCATCCATGAGTTTCAGGTTCATTCTGGACCTCAGGCTGCATTATCCCTCCAGGATCCTCCTGGGAGCCGAAAGAGTGAGTTGCTTCTGCTGGCCTGGCATGAGGCCTTTCTCATTTACCACCTTTCACCCTCTAGCTTCCTAGTGTATTGTTTCAAGGCTTGGTGAGGTGGATGGTAAAGGCCCAAGCATTGGGTTCAGTTCCCAGGTCTGCCACCACCCAGCTGGGTGATCTTGGGTAAATACCTTAATCTCTCTGATTCTCTGCTTTCTTGCCTCCAGAATGGGACGGCCATGCTTACATTACCTGGAGAGGCTGGAAGGGTCTGGCAGTTTGGAATCCTGGGTTCTAGTCCTGCTTCTGCCACTGCCCCCTGCGTGACCCTGAGGGAGTGAGCTCATAGCTTTCTCACCCGTAAAAGGAGAGGGCTGGATCCCCCAGGGATGGCAAAGCCTTTTTATTCATTTATTTAATTCGCCTGGTCACACCCCAGCTTTCCCCGCCCCAGCCCTGGGTCAAACACGCCTCCCACACAAAGCCTGTCTTGGCGCCTTGGATTGCTCATTTCCCTTCTCTACCAAACCAAACCAAACAATAACCTTGCATTTATTTTGTACGTACTTGTCCATTTACAAGTTGTCTCAAGTCCTGTGAGATATCAGTTCCCAGAAAGCAGGGACCACCCCACTTTTGTCTCTGTGTCCCAGGATCTAGTATACGGTGGGCACTAATTTTTAAATCTTTAAACCTGATGGTCCTCTATACTGTTAAAATATTGGTGTGATGAGTATATGAAATAATATGCCTAAAGAAATCCTTAAAGGAAGCTTAGAGTCTCAGCATGCTGGGCCATCTCCAGTTGTCCTGATAAATATCTGGTCACTGGCCTCAGATGATGCTGGAGGAGAAAGTGAGGTCAGTGACCTTGCGCAGCCCTGCCGCCCTCCGATCAAAGCCAACTGTAAGTGTGTCATCTCCCTGATGCCTGGGGCCTTCTTGACGCCAGGCCCAGAGCACCATCCCTGCATCCCTGAGCAACCCTGCCAGCTGCTACTACCTTCCCCCTTTTACAGGTGAGAACACCAAGTCCCAGAGGGGCAACTTGACTTGTCCAAGCTCACGTAGCCAGGGCCGTACTGTGGTGGAGATCTGAATCCAGGGCTCCTGACTCCAAGTCTAGTATTCACAAGGCCGCCATCATGAGCATGGCCAAGCTCTAACCCACACAAGCTCATTCATGGGAGAACAGGGATGGTTGGTCCTTTCAACGTGGAGAGTCTTTGCTTTTCTGGAGAGTTCTTTAGCTTCAAAGCTCTTTCCTTTTGTTTTATGTTCTGAAAGCTCTGCAAGGAGTCTGTGTGGGCACGGATGGTGAATGGAGCACAGTTTGTGTGTGTTTGTGGGTAGGAGGGAGACTTATTCTTTTTTTTAAAAGTCATTCCCAATTTAAAATGTACAAAACTCCACCCAGTGGTGGAATGCGGTTTGTAAAATTCAGCTCAAACAGAAGAAAGAAAGGAAGGATTGGGAAGGGAGAAGGCAGGCAGGAGGGAGAAGAGAAGAGGAAAGAAGAGAGGCCTCTGGCCTGTCCTCAGCCACCATCCGGCCTCCTTCCCCTCGCTGTGGTCTGCAGCTCCTGGTGGAGGTGGGGCGAGATGCGGTGCATCAGAGGGACTGGCCCAGCTTCTAGAAGTCCAGTGGGGTGGGGTGGAGCAAAGCAGGGCAGCTGTAGGAAAGTAGACAAGATGCCAAGAGAGGCCCTGACTTCGACACAGATCCCTGGACAGGATGGGAAAGTTCACATTACCTCACCCAGAGCCCTCGTGCTGCTATGTGGTCCCTCCCTTCTGACTCTGTCCTCCTGTAATGGGCCTCCAGGGCGTAGTGTCAGGAAGCTGTGTGATCCTGGGCAAGTCACTTAACTCCTGCCTGCCTTAGTTTACTCATCTGCAAAATAAAAATGATGTAGCACTGACCTCATAGAGTTCTTGTCGGGATATGAGACGATCATTGTAAAGCAGTAAATAAGTTTACAAAAGGTAAAAAAGTGAAGAAGTATTGTAATAATTGTTATTATTTTTACAAAAGGACCTGTGCAGAGACCTCACTTCTCCCACTGGACGGTCACTCCACCTGTGCAGCCCTTCCCATGGATGGATGGCTTCCCCCTGAGCCCACAGTTAGGGGGCGTCCAGGCACCCCTCCCCCCCATGTCTTCACTTCTCTCCAGGCTCCTCTCTTGGCCCTCTAGACTCTCTCTCCCACATCACTCTGCCCCCTCCCTTTCAGCACCCATTTATGTGTGGTGTTTCCCCCATTAGAGTGGAAGCTCCTTGAGGGTAGAGACTGTATTTCTGCTGACATCTGTATTTCCCAGTTCTTGGCCTAGTGCCTGGTAAGGGCTTAATAAATGCTAGTTGACATGATCTCACAGATTCTGTAAGGGTTAGACCCCTCCTGGCCCCAGTAGCACATTCATCCCAGCCCTGTGGTCTCCCATGTCTAGGCTGGGGCCCTTTAAGGCAGGTAGGGGCCCATTCAGGTGGAATGGAATGCCCTTCCAGATCTCAACTATAAAGGACAAAATGTTTTGGGGCCCTTCTGTAGCCTGATACATGCCTTTTCTACTGTTCTCCTTTGGCCCTGATGGTCTGTGTCCTTCTGGGCAATGAATCTGTTTCCGCTTCATTTTACTCCAGACTGAAGTCTCCATGCCTTTTATAGGAATAGAGTCAACCTGTTCCCTCACAAGGTGTGCGTCAATGAAATATAAAAATATACCCTTGGCCACCTGGGTTTCCTCCAGAGTCTGCCTGTGAAAGAAGCTGATGAAATTTCCAGAGCTTGAGTTATATACAGCTGAAACAAGAGGAGAAAAAAACCAAACGCCTGATCACTGAGATGGTTTTATTAACAGACCCTAAAACCAACCAGTTTGTTAATGGCAATAAACCAGAGAACCTGTCACATGGAAAGTACCCTGGGAAAAGAGAGAGGAAATGAGACTGGAAAGAAATCCAGCAGTTATCCATCCATCCATCCATCCATCCATCCATCCATCCATCCATCCATATATACACATATATGTATATAAGTATGTATGTGTGTGTATATATACATATATATGTATGTACACACACACATAAAGAGAGAGGGAGGAGAGAGAGAGAGAGAGAGAGAGAGAGAGAGAGAGAGAGACAGAGATGGAGACAGAGAGAGACAGAGAGACAGAGATGAGGTCCTCATACTTGAGAATCTCAACTTCTCTTTCCATCAATCAATCAACAAGCAATTATTAATCACCTTCTATGAGCAAGCATTGCAGTAGGTGCTGGGTTCACATACATGCACAAAGAAAGGCAGGTCCTGCCTTCAAAGAGCTTATGTCAGGCTCATCAGAACCCTGCTCTTAACAGAAGCTCACTCTGTGACCCTGGGCAGATCCCTCAATTTCTCTGTGATTGAGGCAATTTTCTAAGATGCTAAGTTACCTAAAAGATCATGATCTGTATTGGGATAAGGGTTTTCCTCACTGGGAGTTTCCTAAACTGGCGAAATCAAGAGAAATAGTTAGAATAGGAAAATACATGGGAAGGAAGCCATCTCAGATAAGGGACTGGACTTGGAGCTGGGAAATTCCTATCTATGACATTTATTGTTGTGTGACAGTGAATAAGTCCCTTTACTTCTCAGGCCTCCAGGCAACTCTACAATGACTGTAAAGGTGGATTGTTATTTGTAGATGAAGGGAAATCATAAACTATGAAGTCAGAAGCTCTTCAGGGAATATGGCCTGAAGCTAGAGTGACCAGAGAGAAAAAAATAAAACTAATAGCTATAATGCTAAATGCAAAAGGTCTAAATTCCCTAATAAAATTAAAAAAGCTAAAGAGTGGGTTAAAAAGGCAAAATCTAAAATCATTCCTCTTACAGAAAACACACTTAATTACAAAGGATCTTTTACAATTTACAAAGGATATTTTTAAACAGGTGTTTTACCATTTGCCATGTTGGAGTCAAATCACAAGAAATAGAAGAGGAAATGAAAAGAGAACTAACCTGGATCAAAGCAGAACTTGGTACAAGGAATTAAAAAAAACCATACAGACTAATATTAAATAAAATGTTACAGAAATCCAAGAACCATTTTAAAAAATTGATTTGTTTATTTAC
>JAQQSW010018479.1:0-11234 GCA_028646575.1 Pseudocheirus occidentalis | reverse complement strand
TCAATTGGAAAAGAAATTAATACATCGACATCAGTTAATGATTGCTGACAATTTAATATAGCATCCTTCCTAGGAAGAGTTACATTGCTTCTTTTAAAATATATTTTATTGATATATTTTATCTTTCTACTACATACATTCCTTCTCCCACCTTACTGTATTCTCCTTTTTCTTTTCCCCTCACAGAGAGCTAATCTCTATAATGGAGAATGATTATTACATTAAAACAAAAACATTAAACCAATTCATTCAACAATTATTTATCAAGGACAAGGATGTAAAGTAAGTATAAGGCTTTTACCTTGGTCTAATGGAGCTTTCAATTTGTGGTACATGTTTTCAAGATCAGTGACAAATCAATGCAGAAGAGAGTCAGTGTTTTTTCAGGTATGGTTTGGTCTAAATTTCCTGAAGTCTCTTCCAAACACATATACACACACACATGCACACACAGATTATACACACATATTAGACATTATTACACACATATTATAAATACATATGTATATGTATATACATGTATCTATATTTGTATGATGGACTTTGCTATTAAGAAAGAAAAAAGAATGCTATTATTTCAATGTATGTTATGTTTGGATCCAAAATATATTTGAATCAAGAATAACCAGTTGGGCAGTTGAAATATTTCAAATAGGAACCTGTTGAAATTGACTATTTCTTTTGACAGCCTTTCTGGAGGTTTGGAGAAACACACACACACACACACACACATGCGCGCACATTCTTTTTTTCCCTCCTCTTTTCCTCCCTCCCTTCCTTTCCTTTTCTGTATGTCAGACTTGGCTATGTTTGAAATTCCTGGGCCTACCATGTTCATGCTGTCTTTATATATATATATACGCTCATCTCTCCTGAGGAAAGATTTCAACTTCATGGCAAAACTGAAGAAAGCATGTCAGAATGCTGTCGGAGAAAGAACCTTCTTTTCTACAACTGTTTTTGGATGCCAGCCAAAATTCTCCCTCTCTGGCTTTTACTCTTGACACTTTCTCCCCATGGAGTGGAAGGGATTTTTTAACAACTGGCAGGTTTTAACAGTGCCCCTCCATCGTTAGCATGGGCAGTCTGGAATTCAAAGAGCACCGACTCTGTATTCATGTCAATATTAAATGAGCATGCCATTTAAAGACAACTCAGGGCAACTTTTCTTTTGAGGCTATCAGGGGAGATTTTTTATTTTATAAAGGGTTTTATATAAGACATCAAATAGTTATGAGGAATGTGGCTGTGCTTTTTATAACACAAGAAAGGTTAAGAGCAGAAATTTTTATAGACATTGTAAGAAGTTCCAAGGGACTGGAAGGCTCAGTGGATTCCTAAGAAATCCTAAGGATTTCACCTTCAAGTTGAGGATTCAAGTTCACCTGAGAAATGGACAAGTAACAAATGTTTTGATCTCTGCTGAGATCCCTGTTGTTGGTAGGTCTCTTCCTCTGAAGTCTGTATGGAACTAATTGAAAGAAGATTATTCCCTGTTAACAAGTCTTGTAACATCACAGTAACAGAAAGAACAAGCAGGCTAGAGGATATAATAGCTGGTCAAATAATCTGGCAATTTGGGGTTGTGGCTTTGGTAGTGGAAAAAGCCTAGTACACTTTTGATTTCCAATATAGTTTTGACACAACTTGGGGCTCGGCATGAATGAATTGTCCCTGTGGACAAGGAGGCAGAATCATAGACTCCAAAGCCATTTAGTCTAACTCAAATCCCTATCTCAATAGAAGTCTCCTCCTGGATATTCCCTAAAAGGAGGCATCCAGTTTCTGTTTAAAGGAGAATTCACCACTTAATGAGGAAGCCCAATCAATTTTTGGGCAGCTTTAATCTTTAGGAAAAATTTTCCTTATATTTTTCCCAAATCTTTCTCTTTCCAGTTTCCAACCATTACTCCTAGTTTTGCCTTCTTGGTTCAAGTAGAACAAATCGAATATCTCTTCTAAATGATAACTCTTAGAGCATTAGGAGACAGATGTCTTGTCTCTCCTCAGTTCTCTTTCCTTCAGATGAAATATCCCCAGTTTCTTCAACCAATCCTTCTATGCTGTGGCACTGACAATGGATCTACCTTAAACATTTCTGACTATCCTGTAAACCTGGGTTCATAATTTTCTGTACCATATGGAGAAAAGAATGTCATTAGGCATATGTGACTCAAGTATGATGGTTTTCCAAAATGCAATAAATCAGAAAAGTCTTGAAGAAAAAAGTCAATCTTTGTGAGCAATTGCCCCTAAATGACTCTTTCCTATCAGTTAATGAGGACTGAATGTTATTTGTATTTTTGCACGGAAAACCTAGATTTTAGAAAAGATCACTTCCCTGGGATTGAGCATTGGAAGGATGAGTAGACAGAGTCCATTTGAGATAGTGAGAGAAACAGTTAACCTGACCCTAGGAACAAATAATATTCATTGAGCTCAAGGCCTGTCAATCATATCAGTTCTGCTAATGAGCTCAGAATAAATGGTTTTCTTGAGGAGAATCAAAACTTAATGCGAGTACCAGCAGAGGCTGTTATGAAACAAAAAGTGAAAGTAAGTTGGTGGTACCTACAAAGGGTCAGGTTCTTTCTCTTCTCTTCCTTTCCTACCCTCAGACCCGAAAAGGATTGAAATAAGTGATGTGCTAAATGTTAATGGAGAATAAGAGCTGAAGAAAGCAAGCTTAATCAACAGAACATAAAGAAATAAACTTCACTACCAGATGTTGCATTTACCTCAGGAAAGTTTAGTTGCAAAACAGGTAAAGGGTACAATGAAAATTCCAAGTATACAGACCCATCAGTCAGTTGAAAATATCCTAAAGCTTACATCATACACAGACACACAGAGACACAGATAGACACAGACAGACACAGACACACACATTTTAGGCAGCACATTGTATGAATAGAAAGCTGTCCAGGAAGATCAAGTCCCTATTTTGATACTGGAATTGCAGATCCAGAACTACTCCATTTTGAGAAACATTCTATTTTGCTCAAACATATCTGTACTTTCACATAAGTGCTTGCAATGCATGTAATCCAAAACACGATGTGCCATCCGGTTATAATAATTTTGTTGTTTCTGTCTATAAATTAGCTGTAATCATAAAACTAGAGCTTCAGAGTTGTCGTGGATCTTGGACATCACTAAATTCAATCCTCTTATATCAGGTGAGGAAATTGAAGCATAGGATAACTGACCCAAAGTCATATAGGAAGTATTAGAAGTTGCATCTACCCTGGGAACATTGGAATCTCTATCATATCTCCCTAAGTTCCATCTAGATCTCATGAACTTTAAACTTTCAAAGTAATAAAAATAGAATGTTGCAGACAATGAATGAACAAGGGATTTGTGTGCATGGGTGTGTGTGAGTGTGTGTGTATTCCATTAGTTTATACTCATACTTCCATGCAGTAAGAAGAGAATACCAGGAGGAGAAGGCTCCATCAAAGAAATAACTACTTAACACACATTTCCTTTAAGCAATGCAGAGTAATGATAGGACCATTCTTATTCCCCCAGTCCTTGGAGTTCCTTTTTCTTTTTTAAATTAATAAATTTATTTTCAGTTTTCAACTTTCACTTCCATATTTGAGTTCCAAATTCCCCCCCATCTCTTCACTTCCCCTACCCCAAGACAGCATGTGTTCTGATTACCCCTTTCCCCAATATGAGCTCACTTCTATCACTCCCCCTTCTCTTATCCTCTTCCCTTCTAAAATATATTTTTATACCCCATTGCCTATACATCTTATTTCCCAGTTACATCTAAAAACAATTTTAGCATTCTTTTTCTTTTTTTTTTGGGAGGGGGAAGGGCAAGGCAATTGGGGTTAAGGGGATTTCCCAAGGTCATACAGCTAGTAAGTATTAAGTATCTGAGGCCACATTTGAACACAGGTCCTCCTCACTCCAGGGCCAGTGCTTTATTCACTGTGCCACCTAGCTGCCCTAGCATTCTTTAAAACAAAACAAAACAAAATGAAACAAAACAAAACAAAACATTGAGTTTCACATTCTCTCCCTCCCTCCTCATCCACCATCATTGGGAAGGCAAGCAATTTGATTTAGGTTACACATGTGTAATCATGTAAAACATTTCCACAATAGTCAGGTTGTGAAAGACTAGCTGTATGTCCCTCCATCCTATCCCATCTGTCCCCATTTATTCTATTCTCTTTGTTGACCTTGTCCCTCCTCAAAAGTTTTTGCTTCTGATTACCCCTTCCTCCAATCTGCTCTCCCTTCTGTCATACCCCTTCCTTATCCCCTTCCCCCTGCTTTCCTGTAGGATAAAAGAGATTTCTGTACCCAAATGAGTGTGTTTTACTTCCTTAAACCAAATCCAATGAGAGTAAGGATCACTCATTCCTTCTCCCCTCTCCCTACTCCCTTCTTCCCCTGCACTGTAAAACCTTTTTTTTGTCTCTTTTATGTAAGATAATTTACTCCATTCTACCTCTCCCTTTCTCCTTCTCCCAGTACATTCCTCTCTCACCCCTTAATTTTGTTTTTTAGATATCTATCATTCCTTCATATTTAACTTAGCCTGTGCCATCCCTCCAACTAGCTCTAATACTGAGAAAGGTCACATGAGTTACAAATATCATGTTTCTATGTAGGAATATAAACAGTTCAACTTTAATAAGTCTCTTATGATTTCATTTTCCTGTTTACATTTTCATTCTTCTCTTGAATCTTGTATTTGAAAATCAAATTTTCTATTCAGCTCTGTTCTTTTCATCAAGAATGCTTTTCATTGAATATCCATTTTTCTCCTGAAACATTATACTCAGTTTTTCCAAGTAGGTGATTCTTGGTTCTAATCCTAGCTCCTTTTACCTCCAGAATATTATATGACAAAACCTCCAAATCCTTTATGTAGAAGCTGCTAAATTTTGTGTTATCCCAATTGTGCCTCCACAATACTTGAATTGTTTCTTTCTGGCTGCTTGTGATATTTTCTTATTGACCTAGGAACTCTAGAATTTGGCTACAGTATTCTTAGGAGTTTTCCTTTTGGAATCTTTTTCAAGAGGTTATTGGTGGATTCTTTCCATTCCTATTTTACCATCTATTTGTATAATATCAGGAAGTTTTCCATGATAATTTTTTAAAGATGATTTCTAGGCTGTTTTTTTAAATTATGGTTTTCAGGTAGTCCAATAATTTTTAAATTGTCTATCCTGAATCTGTTTTCCAGGTCAGTTGTTTGTCCAATGAGATATTTCACATTGTCTTCTACTTTTCATTCTTTTGTTTTTGTTTTATAATTTCTTGATATCTCATAGTCATTAGCTTCTATTTTCTACATTCTAATTTTTAAGGAATTATTTTCTACAGTTAGCTTTTGGACCTCCTTTTCCATTGGTCAATCTTGCTTTTTAAGGTATTCTTCTCCTTATTAGCTTTTTGGACTTCTTTTGGCTTTTGGAGTAGTCTAATTTTAAGGTGTTATTTTCTTCAGCATTTTTTGGATCTCCTTTAGCAAGTTATCAATTTATTTTTAATGATTTTTTTGGCATTGCTCCCATTTCTCTACCCATTTATTCATCTACTTCTCTTACATGCTTTTCAAATATTCTTGAGCTCTTTCATGGCCTGAGTCCAATTCATATTTTTCCTTGGCATTTTTTGGATTGTAGGGGTTCTGACTTTGTTGTCTTCTTCTGGTTGTATATTTTGGTCTTTCTTGTCACTAAAGTACAATTTTATAGTCTACTTTTTTCCCATTGTTTTCCCATTTTCCCAGATAATTACTTGACTTTGAAAACTCTTTATTAAGGTAAGACTCTGCTTCCAGTGTGGAGGGTGTTCTGTCCCAAGCTTCAGGGGTATCGTACAACTAATTTCAGATATATTTCTAGGGTCCAGTATTTTTTCAGTTTCTTCCAAGGTGGTATGATCAAAGAAGAAATGTTTACTCCTCTCCTGGTCTGTGCTTTCTTCTGTGTGTGACCACAAGCACTCTTTGCTCCACCTTGCAAATGTGAGGAGGATTTCTTCTCCGCCCCCTCCACACCATAAGGTCCACTACACCAGTACTCCTCTTCTCCCCAGGACTGCCACCCAGGACTGTGACCCAGATTCAAGTATGTTCCAGCACCATCTGTGTGCTGACAGCTCCAGAAGCAGACACCACTTCTACTGCCACCCCTACTGCCAACCTGGGGCTGGGGCCAGACCATGTTCTCTTCTTTCATCCAGGTCTCAACAGAACTTTCCTACTAATTTTCTAAATTGTCTTTGGCTTTTGTGTGTTGAGAATTCTGGAACTGCCACAGCTGCCAGTAATTATGTCCTCTGAGGCTTGCTCCAGGTTTGTTAGGGCTGTCTGTGCTGGCGTAGCCCATGCTTGACTGTGCTTCTCTCTCAGACTGGCACAACAGACTTTTCATGTCAACCTTCCAGGTTGTTTTGGGCTGGAAATTTGTTTCATTCTGTCATTTTGTGGGCTCTGCTTCTCTAGAAGTTAAGTCATTCTTGCAAGTATTTTGAGGGGTTTGAGAGAGTGCTTAAGCAAGTCACTGCTTTTACTCCACCATCACTGCTTTGCCGCTCCACCCCCGTAAAGCCATGCATGACCAGTTTTCCAGAGGACTGCTGCTGCGAGTAGCGTTCAAGGTTCTGATTAAATAGTATGGAAAGCTCTCTATTTATTCAATAATAAATAAAAGAAAACATTCACAGAAAATCAAGGTACAGCATTAACAATGTTACAACTTACCATAGAAAATCAAAATACAGCATTCAGCATGTCATAACTCAACAACTTATCATTAAAATGACAACATAGTTTTCACCAAAGTGGTCACATAGTTTTAAGCAAAATACATTCATTTAGTCAATCACAAAATCCTTAATTCAATCACAAAGTACAAAAGTTAAAATTATCCACCCCTAGGTCACAGTAAATCATAATCTTTTCAGTCAGTACACAGTATCCAAGTAAAATCCTCTTTCAGCTTGAATCAAGGCTGGCTCTCAGCTTCCATTGTTCCCCTTCCATGGTCCCAGCTCCAGATGTCACCTGCGTTCAAAGGCAGGCAGCTTTGAACAGTTCCTTGTCTAGCACCTTCTCCAGTTCTTTGCCCAGTTCCTGTTCCATATTGAAGTTCACAGCATCCAGTCCACCTCAAGTCCTTCACAGTTCCTGTTTCTGGGAAGACAAAGCTTGACAGATCCACAATAATATTCATGCACATTGCCAGGACCACCATCAATTCACTGTAATCTGGCTGTGAAATCAACTCAGATCCACCAACAAAGTCTGAGAACTCAACACAAATCAACATAGAAATCAACACAGACACACAAACAAGGTTCAAGAGGTCAGCACAAATCATCAGAAAAGTCCCAGGACCTCCAAAACCCTCCTCCAGGACTTCTCTGTACAGTCATCAGGAAAATCCTCTTTCAGGTCTTCAGCAGGATCCCAGGGCTACTGTACAAAGTATTACAAACATCAACACAAACAGAAGAGACAAACAGAATGCCAAGATACCACAAGTTTTCTCCTTCTTGACTCTGCCACCACAAAAGTCCTCTTTTCAGTTCTGTTGTCTCCAGCCTGGGGTTCTCCTTATATATGGTCATTAGCTCCTCCCCAGTTCAGTTCAGTTCTAGGGTTCACAAGTTATGGGGTTGACACTTTCTGTTTCTTAAGAGACTTGATATAAGGCTCAGAAAAACTTTCACTGAAACACGGTGTTAATTCAATAGCTGAAACAAGATGTGAACTATTTCTGCACTTGACATCACAACCCCAAGCAACAAATTTAGAGTTAGGGGATCTGTGTTCAAATTTCTCTCTTCTCACTTGCTATGTGACCTTGTACAAGTCATTTAATCTCTCTCAGCCTTAGTTTCTCCACTTTTAAATTGAATGAATTGGACTAGAAGGCCTCAGCAGATAACATATCAGCAGATATATGATCTGCTGACTTTAATCCAAGCCATAAGTGAAACATCCAGGTATTTGGTTGCAGTCCTGTGAAAATCATTACCATAAAGAGAAAGGCTGAAACCAAGATGGTACAGTGGTGGGAAGAAATTCAATAAGTTATCCTTCACAAACAGGTCTAGAAAAACTATTTGACTGAATCTTGATGGGGAAGTCCAGACTGGGAATCTGCAAGTTTCAGAGTGTGGGGTGTATGTGTGTGTGCTTATTTTTAAATAAAACTCTTATTAGTATCAACTAGCATTAATGAAAAGTCAGACGATTTTGTTCTTCTCCTGACCTAAGCCTTTCTGGAGGGGATGGTTTTGGAATAGGACTGATAGAAAGCACCAATGTGAGACATATAAATTCCATGGTGCCCAAGGGAGAATTGTATTCTGGTAAAGTGAACTCAACTCCATAGCATAAATGAGGAGTCATAGGAGTTTAGATAGAATAAGATGGGGGAAATTTTCTATTGTTTTGAATTAGCTCCCTATAACTTCCAAAATCACATATGTAACCCTTTTGTATTTAATGTTCTTCATAGCCTTTACTCCTCCATATTTTCAGTCTCTTTACACATTCCTCCTTATCACAAGCATTTGGTAGCATTGGACTCTTTCCTATATTTCAAGCAAAACAATCCATTTCCCAATTCTGAACTGTTTACTGACTATCCCTCATGCTTGGAATGCTTTCCCTTGTCATTTCTACTTCCTGGCTCCTTTTGATTTCCTAGTTAAAATCCTGTCTTCCATAGGAAACCTTTCTGGATAAAATTTCCCTCCCTCCTTTATATGTTTTCCCTCTCTTGATTATTTCCATTTCATTCTGTATACTGCTTATTTTTACAGAGTTGTTTGTGTGTTGCTTTGCCTATTAAACTGTGAATTCCTTAAAGAAAGGGATTGTCTTTTGTCTTTTTTTTGTATCCACGGTACTTAGCATAGTGCCTTGTAATTGCTTAATAAATGTTTATTGACTGAGTGAATAATCCATGAATGAGCTCATGTTGGAGGTGTTGGAAGTTCAGGAACAGTTTAAAATATGTCTTCTGAAGGTCAGGTGATGTCTAAGAAAGCTAAAAGGGATAGAACACCATAGAGATTGGACATATGCAGCCTAGGATACATCTCAATTTAATTCTATTTATTTCCATAGAGATATCTGTGCAAGTCTTACTTCTGCTATTTTCTAGCTGTGTAAACTTAAGTAGTTTACAAGTGTAAACTTTCTAGTTCTTTATCCATAATGTAAGGTTATGTATTAGGTACCCTACAAGTACGCTTAATTCTAAATCTATGATTCTATGGTGAATTGATAGACTGTCACAATAGTCTAGGAGAGAGGCGATGAGGGCCTGGTCCAGGATAGCTGTGATGTAAGTGAAATGAAGGGAGTGAATGCAAGATATGATGAAGGCAGAGAATAGACGATCTTGGCAACTGACTAGATAGTAGGTGAATTAGAGTGAAGATTAAAAAATGACTCTTACGTTGAAAATATAGATCACTGCCTAATAGGATGATTGGGCACTAAATATGAAATTAGGAGAGGTGGAATAAGAAGTAAAAATAATGAGTCTAGTTTGGAAATTTTAATTATATGACATCTATAGGACATCTAAGTAGAGATATTCATAAGCCAATTATATATATATATGTGTATATATATATGTATATGTATATATATGTGTGTGTATGTGAATGTGTGTTTGTGTGTGTGTGTGTGGGTTTGTATGTGTGAGATTGTAACTTGGGAAATGTTAGGGCTGGAAATTTAGATTTCAGAATAATTTATATCGAGATGAATCCATATGAGCTTTTGACATCAAAATCATTTAATAAGCATTCATGTGACAGACATAGTCCTGGGTCCTGGTTATACAAACAGATAAATGAACTCTCCCTGACCTCAAGAAACTTGCATTTTCCTGGGAAAATACAATTTGTATATAGATAAGTAAATAATATATACAGACAATAACTTTGATAATAGTAAATAAAATACATATAGCACAATAATTTTAAGAGAGGAAAACTTAGCAGATGGAGAAATTAGGAAAGACTTCAGGCAGCATGAGACAAAAGAGTCATGATCTGAAGGAAGTTAATGATTCTATATGGTAAAAATGAGGACATGGGTGACAATGTGCCAAATTCATAGGTAGATGTACAGATATGATCAGTTGGAAAGAAATATTAATAGTTGAATGCTAATTTTGCTAGCCATTTCAGGGTTTGCAAAAAAATTATAAGATAGGATTACCCCCCTTTGGTAGTCTTACATTCTATTGGGGCAGCAAATTAACACATGGCAAACAAAAACAGAATAATACAAGATGGTGTATAATCATCTTTTAGATTATGGGACACAAATTACAAATGCCTTGTTAGAAAGAAGTCCTCAACAAAACTTTTATAATCAATTGAGAAATATTTATTGTTTCTTATCCATCTCTACTACTGAATACAAAAGAAATACAATACCTTGTCCTTGCCCTCAGGAAGCCAAAAATCTGGTTTAACAAAAATATTTAATCATCACGAAATCTGGGACAGTAGATTGGGTTCAGATTTTGCTGAACTTTAAAAAATAATTTAGAGACTCTGAACATTTTCTCCTATGGCACAATGAATCAGTCAAGGTCATTGGGATTTTTGTTTGTTTTTTTAGCAGCAAGGATTATGATATAGAAAAATAATAATCTTAGGGTCATAGAATCTCAGAATAAAGAAGTCCTTATGATGCCATCTGGTATGAAACTCTACCTAATGAATTAATCTACCTTATAACATATCTGATAAGTGTTCATCTAGGGGAAAAATTAATATGAAATTAATCTTCCTTCCCACAAACCTCTAGTGATGGGTAATTCTTTACATTTAGGAATGCCAACTCTATTTTTGGATAACTTTAATTATTAAAAGCTTCTTCCTCACATTGGCCCCAAATCTACCACTGTTTGTAGTTATGTTTATTCTTAAATTAATTTTTTATGGAATAAAGAATTTCCAAATATGTGGTTTTCTGTACTTGGGATCATTGGCAGGAAAGCCTGGCTCAGGACTATAGAACACATAGAGTTGGTGGCAATAACTAAAAAAAATAGTAAGCACGATTGGAGGTGGTAAAAGCAACCAACCCTGAAAAAATGGTTGCTTAGTGGTATTTTCATGAGAACACATAGAACCCCATGTCTGAACTTTTATTTTTCCTAGCTTCCTTCCTTCCTTCCTTCCTTCCTTCCTTCCTTCCTTCCTTCCTTCCTTCCTTC
>JAQQSW010018478.1:0-11234 GCA_028646575.1 Pseudocheirus occidentalis | reverse complement strand
ACCAGCCCTGGAGTCAGGAGGACCTGAGTTCAAATCCAGCCTCAGACAAAAACAAAAACTAGCCGTGTGACCTTGGGCAAGTCACTTAACCCCCAACTGCCCTACAAAAAGCAAAAAAAAAAAAATTTGAAGGGGCGGCTAGGTGGCGCAGTGAATAGAGCACCGGCCCTGGAGTCAGGAGTACCTGAGTTCAAATCTGGCCTCAGACACTTAGCACAAAAACTAGCCGTGTGACCTTGGGCAAGTCACTTAACCCCAACTGCCCTCCAAAAAAGCAAAAAAAAAAAAAAAAAGGAAGTGTCAGTAAGCTACTACTGGGGCTATTTGCACTCAGATTGAATGTTTGAATGTCACCTATTTAAGCTTCCCAGAGCCAAGATGGTGGAGTAAAGTGTAAGTCACTCTCACCCACCCTTATTGACCTTGAAAAATGCAGATAATATTTCCACAGGAAAATTCTGGAATATTGGAGCCAGCAGAAAGAAGAGATATGGCTGATTTTTACCTTGGGAGGCTAGGGGGATTAACAGAAAAGGTCCTTTTTGTTGTGACCGAAGGGAAGTAGTAGAAAATGGGTGGCATCCCAGCAAGCCAGCAGCAAGCCCCACATCAGCAGACCAGCAGAAAATCTTGAGACCCAGGATAATAGAGCTGGTAGGTACCCACAAAACAAACCCCAAATGCCTTCCCACAGCCATGGGAATTGTCAGAAACTAGTGTGGACTAAAGTCCACCAGTGACTCAGCTTACCTATGCCCTAGTGCAACCTTAGGGCAGGAGGAGAATTTCAGCAGCCAGATCTTTCCTCCCCCACTCCACACATCAAGAGCTTCAGGATAACCCCTGGGAAATTCGGAAAGACATTACCTAGCCTCAGCACACACTAGCCATTTTCAGCTCAGGACCATGTAAATGTAACAGGAAGCACTCTAGTATACCCAGGATGGCTGCTAGCACAGGTTATTTAATCAATTTGTCTAAAGGAAAACAACTCCAAAGGGGTTAACAATCTTACTTTAATGAAAAACAAGTCAGTAGACCAACAGACAAAACTTCTAACTGTCTGATCATTGCATACATACAGTGTTAATTACCAGAGAGAGAGAAACACAATCATCTGGGTTTCCAAAGTTGGGAAACTCAAAGGCTGCCCAGAGTCTCATCTCGCCAAATCACATAATTTTTCCCATAAGTGAGCCCCAAAGCAAAAGCTCACCTCAGATGTATACACACACACACACACACACACACACACTTACATATACATATATACACACATATACATACATGTATGTGTGTATATGTGTGTATGTGTATGTATGTGTTTGTATATATACCTATATACATACATATGTATGTATATAAGTATATATATGCATACATATATGTACGCATATATAATATATATGTATGCATATACACATATACCTAAATATATATATATGTATGCTTATACACATATATACCTATATACATATATATCCAGGGTCAGACAGCATCACATTCTTTGCGACCCACTGTCTAATTACAAAGTAAAAAAGTTGGGTATTCCTGAAAAACAAGCCTTCCCCAAGCAAGCTTCTCTTGTTGGGCTCCAAGTAAGGCACATTAAAGGGCATGGAAGATCTACAAATCCCCTTACTGTTATGAGACAACATAATATAGGCTCTATCTGTTAGTACCAGAGGCCACAGCATGCAAAGTACGTAACCATGCACCTAGCCACCAGCACAAGAAGTATGGGACAGAAACCCCTGTGCCTCAGAAGCAATGATTCACCTTACAAGACAGGAAAAAGGTGATAACAATGAATGAAAAGCACCTTAGGAAAAAAAAGACCATAGATTTGGGGACAGGGAAGATCAAAACATGAATTCAGAAGAAGACAGCATTGACAAAATACCCACATTTAAAATCTCAAAAGTAAATTTGAACTAATTTGAAGGCCAAAAAGAATTCTTGAAAGAATTCGCATAGGATTTTAGAAGTTAAATTAGTGAGGTAAAAGAAAAAACAGATCAATTCTGTCAAAAATGTAATTGACAAAATGGAAAAAAAACACTTAAGGGAACAATTCCTTAGAAAGTAAAATTGGCCAAATTAATAAGGAAGTACAAAACTTAACTAGAGAAAATAACTCCTTAGACAGTAAATCAGCCAAATAGGAAAGAAAGTACAAAAGCTAACTGAAGAACACAATTCCTTAAAAATTTTAATTGAACAAGAAGAAGCAAATGACTCTATGAGACATAAAAATCAGTCAAAAAAAATCAAAGGAATGAAAGAAATAGAAGAAAACTTAGAATATCACATTGGAAAAACAACTGATTTGGAAAATAAATCCAGGTGAGATAATTTAAGACTTACTGGACTACCTGAAAGGCACAACCAAGAATAGAATTTGGCCAGCATGTTTTAAGAAATCATCAAGGAAATCTGCCTTGAGGTCCTAGAACCAGAGGGAAAAACAGTTGTTGAAAAAATACACTGACCACAAAGGGACAGAGTCAAGATGGTGGGAACTCCTTGAGCTCCCCCTATAACCACTTCAAATACCTATAAAATATGACTCTAAACAAATTTTACAGCTCCAGAAATCATAAAATGACAGAGAAACAAAGCTCCCATTGAAGGCATCCTGGCAGGCTGAAGAGAAGGGCTCATACCAGCACTCTGGGAGTGAAGACCAGCTGGGCTTGAAACCAAGTCGTTAGCCCCAGGGTGGTCAGGACAAGCTACTGCTGTAGGACTTGGGAGAGTGGATCACCAGCAGCTATGGCAGTTTCCAGAATTATCAACACATAAGAACCAAGGACAAAGTGAAAGATCAGTGGAACTCTTCTAAATTTGGGGTAAAGAAGAGGTCCAGCCTTCTGCCCACAAGACAAGAAAGCAATGGAAGCGCTGGCCCTGCAGCCACTTCCATGTGTCAGCTTCAGAGCTCCTGGCCTGTACATTGCTGGGGGAAGGGAGAGGCAAGCAATCATTCAGAGGCTGTGCTCTTGCCTTAACTTCTCTGGATTAGGATTATGATCTTGGGTGGTGGTCCTGAGGTGAATTACCAGTGAGACAAAACTGGAGGGGGCTGCAGAGACAGCGATCTCCTAATATCAAACCATCTACCAAAATTACAGGGCTTCAGTTTTAATACACACATTTTACCTAAGTAAAGTGAACTGAAGAATTGGGACACATCAGTTTCACATAAAACATAACATACTTCCTTCCTTGACACTACCAGAGTGAAAGAGTGTTTGAGGAATTTCTTTTCGGTTATGCACAAAATTTTTTGTCACCAATACCAAAATTAGTATTAGAAATGTCAGAAATGAAAATATTTTTGCATCTATCACATGCTCTTTACTAAGACTTCTTATTTGGAGAATGGAGAAGAATGACAACAAAGGACTTGGGATTTCTTCAAGTCATATCTCTTGGGTAGGCAGGAGATTAGACTCATTACAGGACCTGAAGGTGCCATTTGTTAGGAGGAAATCCCTGAATGTTCAAACTCCACCACTGATTAGTCAAATCACAGACACTAAGTGAATACATAATGACTGTTCCTGAGCTTCTGTAAGCATCTAAATGATCAGTGAACACCGAGAAAGTGAAACACCAAGGAATGAACTTATGCATCTCAGATGTTCCAGGATTATGTGTAATGGGATTAATTTTGCCACTTAAAAGATAATATATTGCCCACTTTTTGGAGGTATTGCAACTGATTCGGGTCTCAGAGGTGTCATTTAGTATACAGGAAAGAGTAATTTGTTAAACTGACACTGATGGCCTGCAATAATTAATGTACTTGCTAAAAGTAGACAATCTACTCCCTCCTGCTCATTATGATAAGATTCAAGACATTGCTGAACTCCTTTGGATAATGCGAAATGTGTAAATTTTCTAAGAGTGTTGGGTTCTGAGTAGATTTTCAATAAACACCTCTCAGTTGCTTGATTAATGAATGAATGAATTGATGAATGAATGAATGAATGGATGGATGGATGGATGGATGGATGACATCTCTATGCTGTTTTGCTTTTAAAATCTGCCTAAAATTCAAACATCTAAAGAATCTTCAGCAATAATAAAAATACAATTAGATAAGCACCTCTTTCCAGCAGAGTAATATACTACGTCATGGGACACATACAAAGTTAATGACCTCTGTCTCCATGAAAGTTACAGATAAGGCACATGACATATACCTAAATAAGTGTTGTATAAAATTATATATAAATATGACCTCTAATGCCTCTTATAACTCCCAGTCTTTGATCTTTTAAGGGTATAAAAAAGGTACAAACAGTTTTCTCAGTGAGATTCATGGAACATGGCAAACAAGGGAGAACTTTCTAGAAAGACAAATCATTCAAATTAAGCTTTAAAGGATTAATAAGAATTTAAGTGATGTATAGAAGTACATTCCAAACATAATAACGAAAATGAGCAAAGACTTATAGGTGCAATAGCAAAGGTATGTTCAGTAAGGAAACAGTAGTTCACTTTAGCTGAATTCAAGTGTGTACAAATGGAAATAATATAACATAAGATCAGATAAGATAGTGTCAGATTGTGCAGTGTCTTTACTGATTTACAGAGAAGTTTACATTTTACATGGGTACCAAGAGGCAGCCACAAAAAGATTTTTGAACATAGTAGTGAAGTGGCTAAGTTAACACATAAGGAGATTTATGAGTGTTATCAATAGCTGTGCTGTGGAAGTAAAATTTGGAAGAAAAAAGATCATCAGAATAGGAGTCAGAGATCCTGGACTTGAATATGGGCTCTTCTACTTAATCCCTGGTTGATCTTATCATTTCTCTTCTCTGGGCCTCAGTCTCCTCATCTATAAAATGAGGGAAATGGGCTGCCACTTGATGATTTTAAGGTCATTTACTATATTAAATTAATTATAGTTATGTGGGCACTGTCATAATTAGAGGGGTACAAGGTGAACAACAATGAACTTGACAGCCCCCACATACTTCTGTCTGCATAATTCTTTAAAATTTTTATTTTTTATTATGCAGGAGACAACAGATGTTTTTTTCTTTTTCTTTTTTCCCATTGACTTGTTTATTTACTTTTAGTTCACAAGATTCAGTTCCACAATCCCTTGAGTTTAAAATTTTCTCTCCTCCCTCCCACCCCCACACCATAGTGGTGAGTGATCATGTATAGGTTCTGCAAATACTTTGACACTGTAGAATGGTCTGGTTATATAGAAGGGTTTCAACCAATGCAGTGAACAAAGGGGAAAAAAAGAAGCAAAACCAAACATGAAAAAGAATGATAGCATGTATTGCTTGAGTCTCCATTCAAACTCTGATCTTTCTAGATCTTTCTCAGAATGTAGGTATCTCCTTCCATCCTGAGACTTGGAGGGTGGTCTTAAAGCTGTGTGTTGCTGAGAAGAGTCCAGTTTATCAAGGTTGGTCATCACACATATGATGTGTCTCTGATTGTGTTCAAATTTTTCCTGCTTCTGCTCTTCTCACTTAGCATCAATTTGAATAAGCCTCTCCAGGTAATTATGAAGTCCATCTCCTTCCCATTTCTAATAGCATAATAGTATTTCATTACATTTGTATACCACAACTTGTTCAGCCGTTCCCCAATTAATGGGCATACGCTTAATTTCCAGTTATTTGTCACCACAAAGAGAGCCGTAATAAATATTTTTGTATATAGGGCTCCTTTTCCCACTTCTATGATCTCTTTGGGATACAAACCCAAAAGTGGTATTAATGGGTCAAATGACATGCAATTATTTGTAATGCTTTCGGCACAGTTCCACACTGCTCTACAGAATGGTTGTATCAGTTCACAGCTCCACCAACATTGCATTAGTGTTCCAATTTTCCACATCCTCTCCAGCACTTGTCATTTTCCAGTTTTGTCATCTTAGCCAATCTGATTGATGAGATGTGATACCTCAAAGTTGTTTTGATTTACATTTCTCCAATCAATAGTGATTAAGAGCATTTTTCCATATGCTTAAAGATATCTTTAATTTCTCCCCCCCAAAATTGTTCATATCCTTTGACCATTTATCAGTTGGGGAATGACTTGTATTCTTATAAATTTTACTTAATTCTCTGTATATTTAAGAAATGAGGCCTTTATCAGAGAAACTGGTAGTAAATATTCTTTCCCAGAGTTCCACTTCTGTCTTAATCTTGGTTACATTGACTTTATTTGTACAGAAACTCTTCAATGTAATGTGATCAAGATTATCCATTTTACATTTTATAATGCTCTCTAACTCTTCATTGGTCACAAATTCTTCCCTACTCCACAAATATGACAGGTATACTATTCTTTGCTTCCCCAGACTATTTACAGTATCAGTCTTTACACCTAGGGCATGTACCCATTTGGACTTGATTTTGGTGTACAGCATTAGATGATGGTCTATGCCCAGTTTCAGCCACAATATATTTCAGTTTTCCCAGAAGTTTTTGTCAAATAGTGAGTTCTTATCCCCAAAACTCGGGTGTTTGGACTTGTCCAACAGGATATTACTATCATCATTGACTACTGATCATTTGTATGCAGCCTATTTCATTGATCCACTACTCCATTCTTCAGCCAGAACCAAGTAGTTTTGAGGACTTCTTTATACTAGAGATTAAAATCTGCTATGGCTAGGCCACCTTCCCTAGCATTTCTTTTCATTAATTGTCTTAATATTCTGGACCTTTTGTTCTTCAAAATGAATATTGTCATTTTTTCTATATCAATAAAGTAATTTTTGGGTAGATTGATTGGTATGGCAATAATATGTAATTTAATTTAGGTAAAATTGTCATTTTTATTATATTAGCTCAACCCAGCTATGAGCAATTGACGTTTTTCCAATTGGTTATATCTGATTTTACTTGTGTGAAAAGTGTTTTGCAGTCATGTTCATATAGGTATTGAGCTTATTTTGGCAGGTAGATTCCCAAATATTTTATAATGTCTACAGGAACATTAAATGGGGTTTTTCTTACTATCTCTTGCTGTTGGACTTCATTGGAAATGTATAAGAATGCTGTGGATTTATGTGGGTTTATTTTATATCCTGCAACTTTGCTAAATGTATTTATTGTCTCAAGTAGTTTTTTTTAACTTAATTTCTAGGGTTCTTCTAGTATATTATGATATCTTCTGCAAAGAGTGATAGCTTAGTTTCTTCTTTGCCTAGCTTGATTCCTTTGATTTCTTTTTCTTCTCTAATTGCTTCTGTTAACGTTTTTAGTATCAGATTGAATAAGATGGGTGATGCTGGGCATACTTGTTTCACACCTGATCTTATTGGAATTTCTTCTAGATTATCCCCATTACATATAATACTTGCTGATTACTTTAAAGAGATGCTACCTATTATTCTAAGGAAAACTCCATTTATTCCCATATTTTCTAATGTTTTTAGTAGGAATGGATGTTGTTTCTTGTCAGAATCTTTTTATGCATCTATTGAGGTAATCATATGGTTTTTGCTAGTTTTGTTGTTGATGTGATCAATTATACTGATAGTTTTCCTGATATTGAACCACCCTCACATTCCTGGAATAAATCCTATTTGATAAAAATGTATTATTTTCATTATGATTTGCTGTAGTCTTTTTGCTAATATTTCTTTTTGAATTTTTGCTTCTTTATTCATAAAAAAATTGGTCTGTAGTTTTCTTTCTCTCTTTTGGCTCTTCCTGATTTAGGTATGAGCACCATATTTGTGTCATAAAAAGAATTTGATAGGACTCCTTCTTTACCAATTTTTCCCAAATAACCTGTAGAGTATTGGGATCAATTTTTCCTTTGGTGTTGGATAAAATTCACTAGTGAAACCATGTGACCATGGAGATATTTACGGAGGGAGTCCATTGATGGCTTGTTCAATTTACTTTTCTGAGATGGGGTTATTTAAGTACTTTACTGCCTCTTCAGTTAGTCTAGGCAACATATATTTTTGTAAACATACATCCATTTCACTAAGATTTTCAAATTTATGTGCATAAACTTGGGCAAAATAATTACTAATTATTGTTTCAATTTCCTCTTCATTGGAGGTAGACTCACCATTTTCATTTTTGATATTCATAATTTGGTTTTCTTCTATCTTTTTATCATTTTGACTAAAGGTCTATCAATTTTGTTGGCTTTTTTGTAATACCAACTCTTACTTTTATTTATTAATTTAATAGTTTTCTTGAATTCAACTTTATTAATATCTCCATTGGTTCTCATTACTTCTAATTTATTATTTAATTTGAGATTTTCAGTTTGTTCTTTTTAGTAGCTTTTTCAATTGCATGGCCAATTCATTGATCTCCATATTCTCTAATTTATTCATGTATGCATTCAGTGATATAAAACTTCCCCTAAGAACTGCCTTCGCTGCATCCCACAGGTTTTGGTATGTTATCTCATTATTGTCATTCTCTTGAATCAAGTTGCTGGTTGTTGCTATAATTTCTTGTTTGACCCACTCATTCTTTAGGATTAAGTTACTTAGTTTCCATCTAGGTTTTAGTCTACCCTTCCATGACCCTTTATTACATAGAATTTTTATTGCATCATGATCTGAGATCTGCAATGAAGGATCAACTACCTGGCACAACTGAGCATAATATTTCAATCAAGGAGATGGTCATTTAATAAAATAATGGACTTCTAGATTTTCCTGATGGAAAATTCAGAGCTCAGTGGAAAATTTAATCTTTAATTACAAGACTCAAGAAAGACACAAAAAGGTGAAGAAGGAAAGAAGGAAAACTCTCTCTCTCTCTCTCTCTCTCTTTCTTTCTCCCTCTCTCTCTGTCTCTTTCTCTCTCTCACACACACACATATACACATAACTTGGGTTTCGATAAGAGCAAACTGGTCACTTTAAGAGAAGCAGATACCTGCCAATATTGAAATTTATATAATTATTTCAGCATTTAAAGGGGATATACATAGATAAAGAGCGTGGGTATAAATAATCTAATCTCATGTTATAAAAATCCTTATTAATGGGTTCAAAGGCACTGTAATGGGGAAAAGGAAATAATGAGAAAAAAAGGTAAATTATGCCACACAAAGAGGCATGAAAACATATTATAGTGGAGGGGAACAGAGGAGAGAGATGAACATCATATGAACTTTATTTTGATTGATTCTGGTTCAAAGAGAGATCAATATTATCAGTTAAGTTTAATATTATACTGTGAAAAGACACAACAGCTCATTATATTGGAGGGAAAGGAGGGAGGGAGAGGAGCACTGTATAAAATTTATTCTCTTTGCTTTGGGGTCAAAGATGAAATAACATATTCTGGTAAGTATAAAAATTCATTGTGCCCTACAAACTGTAGGAGGGGTAAGGGGAGATGAAAAGGGGGTGGTGGTTAGAAGGGAGGGTAGTAGTAGTAAGGGGAAAGTGTAGGTAAATAGCGAGTATCAGAGGGAGGGAATGCTGTGGGAGGTAGAGGTCAAAAAGAAAACTCTTAAGGTAGGGAAGGGAGAAGGAAGAAACAAACACATAAACAGGGGAGGGAATAGGATGGATGGAAAGACATAGATATTAATCATCTCTTTGAATGTGAATGTTATGAACTCTCCCATTAAAAAGAGGCAGATAACAGAATGGATTGAAAACCACAATCCTACAATATGCTGTTTACAAGAAGCTCCTTTGAAACAATGGGATATTCATATTGTAAAGGTACAAGCATGGAGTGGAATATATTATGCTATAGCAAAAGAACAAAAGCAGCATTAGCAATCTTTATGGAAGATAAAGCAAAAGCAAAAGGAGATCTAAGCAAAAGAGATAAGGAAGGAAACTATAACTTGCTAAAAGTCACATTGACAAAGAAGCATTAGGGGTGGCTAGACGGCATAGTGAATAGATAACGAGCCCTGGAGTCAGGAGGACCTGAGTTCAAATACAGTCTCAGAAACCTAACAATTACTAGCCTGTGTGACTTTGGGTAAGTCAATCAACCCAATTGCCTAGCACTCCACCCTCCACAAAGAAAAAAAAAGAGAATGAAGCAATATCATGACTTAACATATATGCACCAAGCTGTATAGCAACCAAATTACTAGAAGAAAAGTCAAGGGAAGTAGAGGAAGAAATAGACAGTAAAACTATACTAGTGGTGGAACTCAGTTTCCTACTCTCTGAACTTGATAAATCTAACCTCAAAATAAACAAGAGAGAAGTTAAGGAGGCAAATAGAATTTTAGACAGGCTAGATATGATAGATCTCTGGAGAAAACTGAATGGGGTTAAAAAGGAATATAATTTCTTCCAGTAGTACCTGGCACATACACAGAACTTGACCATGTACTAGGGCATAAAACCTTACAATTCAGTGCAGAAAGGCAGAAATTTTAAATGCAACCTTCTCAGATAATGATGTAATAAAAATCATATGGTTTGGAGTCAAAGAATGAATAATATACTCTGCATCATGGAAAGACAGACTAAAAACTAATTGGAAACTAAATAATTTTAGCTTAAAGAATGAGTGAGTTAAACAAGAAATTACAGAAACAATCAGTAACTTCATTCAAGAAAATGACAATATTGAGACAACATACCAAAACTTCTGGCATGTAGCAAATGCAGTTCTTAGGGGAAATTTTATATCCCTGAAAGCATGGATGAATACATCTGAGAAAATGAAGGACAAAATATATGGCATTAACTTTAAAAACTAGAAAAGAACCAAACTGAAAAATTGCCAAATAAATACTAAACAAAAAAATGATGGGAACCAAAGGAGAGATTAATAAAATTTAAATTAATAAAATGATTGAAGTAATAAATAAGAATAAGAGCTGGTTTTATGAAAAAGCCAAAAAAATTAATACAGTTTTAGTCAATTTGATAAAAACAAAAAGAAAGAAGAAAATCACATTACAAGTATCAAAACTAAAAGAGTGAATCTACCTCTGATGAAGAGGAAATTAAACAATAATTAGTAATTATTCTGCCCAATAGTATGCTCACAAATTTAACCATCTTAGTGAAATGGATGAATGTTTACAAAAATATAAATTTCCCAGGTTAACTGAAGGGGAAGTTAATTAGTGTAATGGTAATCAATTTGTTTGATATTTAGGGCTAAGTGGATAGGATACTTAGGGCTAAGTATAGGACTCTGTCCATTGGTGAAAAGGTGTGAACTCCCTTGTTGACTTGGGAGAAGGCCAGTGCTTATGAGCAGGAGAATTTTAGAGAGACAGACAGA
>JAQQSW010018477.1:0-11234 GCA_028646575.1 Pseudocheirus occidentalis | reverse complement strand
GCTGGTTCAGTTTATTGAGCCTGAAAGATTGCTTATATACCTTTTTCATACGTGAGAAAGTACATGTTTTTACAAGAGGCTATGTTGGAAAAACGGATGTTCTCACAGAGCACAGAAATCAGCAAAATTCATATCTATAGGCAAACATCTTAAACAGCCTTTGTTTATCTGGTCAGGCTGCCTTGTTCTGTTCTGTTTGATGCGTCTGCTTTCCTGTTATTCCTAAACCTAGCTGGGCTCCACGGAGTCTCGTGATCCTAAGTTGTTATTCTCATAACCTTGAGCTGTTTTTCTGCAGGTGTTAGGTAGGGTCTATTCTCATGGTCCCATTTTGACCAAGAGCTTTTCTTAACTCTATACATGCCACAGCAAGGCTCAGCTCAGGAAATGAGTTTATAGCAGATGTCTAAGATATTAACTTCCCAAAATCCCAAGGAAAGGACAGAATCCATACTGGTTCCTAGACTCCAGGGACTTCAGTCTAGTCTTACCTCAGAGATAAGAGTAACTTGGTGATTGACTTAGGAGCTTTGAAGTTTCCCAAGAAGTCTTTCCAAGAATTGCAAATTGCACATTCCCCAGGCCCATAAAACTTTTTTTTTTTCCATCCACACCCAAAGTTAATCCATCCTTCTCATTTTACTGACTGGTCTTGGGCCTAAAATTCTTTGGAAAGGCAGGAAGCTGAGTTGGAGATTACTGATTGCATGAGGACATAGCCAGCTTGAGTTCTCCTAAAATGAAACTTACACCCACACTTCTATCCAGCATTCCACTTGTTTAGGATATGTGAGGGGTAACAAAGACCCTTACCCAAATTAAACTCAGAGGCTTCTCAAAGTAGAAAATAGAAAGGAGTTTATTATGATGATTATCTTGAGGAAAGGGCAACTCCCCCAGAATGCATTCAATACATTCTCAGTGCCAGACCATGCCAGGCATAGAGAAGATATATACTTTTATAGCCCCAGCCCCATTACCTAATCACAATCCCTGCTCCATAACCCCATTCCTCTTAATTCATTCTCACCAGCTTTGAGGGCACAATCTAAAACATGATAAATCTACCCAAGGACAGGGATGACATATACACAGTAAGCAGATGCAATTATTTTGTAAGTTTAACAGTCCCTTGACTTTGACACAGCTCCTACATTTTTGGGGGGCCCCTTTTCCTTTGATTAATGAACAGACATGATCAAAGCCTGTGTTCTTGTTCTTGTCCCTGTAATACTTCATGGTCAGCTTTCCCTTACGGTATAACTGGGCAAGGAACTAAGCAGGTAACGATTATCCTGCAGATTTAGTCATCTAAGAATTCTTGTACAACTCCCATCCTCCTTAGTCTCTTGACCTGGGTGACCATGCAGATGTGTTTGCATCCTACGTTCCTTTATCATTGTTTGGGATGAAAAATACCCTTCATCCTTAATTTAGTGAAAAAAAAGAAACACAGAGATCTCTCAGGATAAGAACAGGAGTTTATTCTCTTCCCCCAGAGAAGAGGGCAGTCTTCCCCACGACTCATCATGGAGAAGAGGAATGTTACAAAAGAGAGTGCAAGAATTTATACTATAATGTAGTCAAGCCTTCTTCCCAACTGTTTCCCCTCTCGTTGGTTGAGAGGCAGACTTCACTAAATTCTTCCCCAAATGGGACAGCAAGAAAAGGAGGGGGAGGGTCCCAAAGCAAGGAAGGAAGTCAGGCTGTCCCTGACTCCCCCTGGCCAGGAGAAGGGGCCCACCAAGGCAGGAAAAGCAGACAAAGAAAGATGAAAGTGATTGACAGCAGCAATGGAGGAGGAAAAGGGAAAAACTCAGACTGCTTGAGAAGTTTTTACTCATTCCATATATCATCCTCTCCTGGGTCTTCAGGGTCAGCAGCTTGTTTTTACAGAAAAACTGAATTGAAAACCCAACCTTTACATCTATGAGGGTCCCCTAGCTTAAAAGTTTTGTGAGGGATCTTTACCATATCTCACACAGATAGAACTCCAGAGTTTATGATAAACTCCCAGTCCCACCCCCAAACACCTGACCTCTGCTTACCCACATTTATCTGTTATTTCTCTGGCTCATAGCACTGGAGATAGACTCTCTCTGAGCTACAGTACTTCCCAACTGCACCGATAACAGAATATTGATGACTTCTCAGACTGTAGGGAAAAGTAACATCATGGTAAGTTTTTCACTTCTGCCAGTGCTATGGACTGAAAGAAAGCCCTATGAGATGAGAGAATTTTTTTAAAAAATTTGCTCATAGCTAGGTAGAGAAGTTTGAGAGTCCCTTGGAGAGCAAGGAGGCCAAATCAGTCAATACTCAAATAAATTAACTCAAGCTATTCACTGAATAGTCAAACACTGAAGCTGAAGCCTAAATACTTTGGCCACATGAGAAGATGGGACTCAATGGAAAAGACTTTGATGTCTCTACAGCCCCTACCAGCTTTGGTTCACTGAAAACGCACCTCAGGACCACCACCCAACATCTTGATCCAGTTCCAGGCAGCTTAAGGCAAGAGCACTTAGCTTCTGAATGGTCTCTTGGACCCCCTGCAATCTGCAGGCCTAGAGCTCTGAAGCAGCCATATGGAGGTGGTTGCAGGGATGCTGCTTCTGCTGCTTCTTACTCTGGAGGCAGCTAGCCAGACCCTCCCCCCAAATTTAGCCAAGTTCCACTGACCTTTCCCTTTATCTTTGGCTCTTATGGGTTGATAATTCAGGAAACTGCCACAGCTGCCGGTGATCCACTCTCCTGAATGCTCCAGCCACAGCTTGTCCTGGCTGCCCTGGGATTAAAGCTGTAGTTTCATGCTGGGCTGGGCTTGGTTCTCAGCACACTGCAATAAACTCTTCCTGTCCACCTGCCAGGCTGCCTTCAGCGAGAGCTTTGTTTCTCTGTCATTTTGTGGGTTCTAGAGCTCTAAAATTTGTTTAGACTCATATTTTATAGGTATTTGAGGTGATTATGGGGGAAGCTCACAAAGTTCTCCTGCTTCTACACTGCCATCTTGACTCTGTCCCCTGGGATCTTTTTCAAGAGGTGATTAGTGAATTCTTTCAATTTCTATTTTACTCTCTGGTTCTAGAATATCAGGTCAGTTTTCCTTGATAATTTTTTGAAAGATGGTGTCTAGGCTCTTTTTTTGATCATGACTTTTTGGTAATCCAATAATTTTTAAATTATCTCTCCTGGATCTATTTTTCAGGTCAGTGGTTTTTCCAGTGAGATCTTTCACAATGCCTTTTTTTTTCATTCTTTTGGATATGTTTTATTGTATCTTGATTTCCCATAAAGTCATTAGCTTCCATTTGTTTCACTCTAATTTTGAAGGAATTATTCTCTTCTGTGAGTTTTTGAAGTTCCTTTTCCATCTGGCCAATTTTGCTTTTTAAGGCATTCTTATTGGCTTTTTGGACCTCTTTTGCCATTTGAGTTAGTCTATTTTTTTAGGTATTTTTTTCTTCAATTTTTTTGGGTCTTCTGTAGCAGTCTGTTCACTTATTTTTCATCATTTTCTCACATCATTCTTTTTTCTCTTCCCAAGTTTTCCTCTACTTCTCTTACTTGACTTTCAAAATCCTTCTTGAGCTCCTCCATGGCTTGTGACCAGTTTGTATTTTTCTTGGAGGCTTTTGATGCAAGAGTTTTGAATTTGTTGTCTTCTTCTGGTTCTATGTTTTGGTTGTCTTTATCACCAAAAATGATTGTATAGTTTGATTTTGCTTCCTCTGTTTGCTTATCTTGGCAGCCAATTACTTGACTTTTGAGCTCTTTGTTGTGCTAGAACTCTGCTTGCAGAGTGGAGAGTGCTGTGTCCCAAATTTCTGGGGTTTTGTGCAGCTGTTGTCAGAACTTCTAGGCACCTGCCTCAGAACTGTGGGGAGGACTGACTCTCTAAAACCTCAACAAGCTCTGTCATGCCAGTGGTCCTCACCCCAGGACCACCACCCAAGACTGCAACCCAGATTCAAGCAGGGCAAAGCAAGATAATCCTTTCTCAATGCCAGAAAAGAAAGTCCTGCAGTTACCCTCTGGACAGTTGCTTGGTCCTCTCACAATCTTTAGGTCTGTAGCTTAGGAGGCAGTCTCTGAGGCAGCAACTGCAAACCCTGCCACCCCTGCCGCCCTGGGGGTAGGGGCAGGACTGAGTTCTCTCACCCCGGATCAACAGAGTTTCCCCTCTGGAAACCACCATAGTTGCCAGTGATTCACTCTCCTGAAATCTGCACAGCCAGTGTTGGCCCATTCTGGACTGCCCATCTGCTCCCAGCAAGGGCAATAGACCTTCCTTTTGGCCTGCCAGGCTGCCTTCAGAGGGAGATTTATCTCTGTCATTGTGGATTCTGTAGCACTAAAATTTGTTTAGAGTCACTTTCTACAGGTTTTGGAGGTGGTTGGAGAACGAGCTTAAACACGTTCCTGCTTTTACTCTGCCATATTGGATCTACCCCAGGAACTTTTTTTTAAAAGCACCCAAGAGAGATATAAAACTAAGTGAGGTCTGAGATATAAAGGGTCCTTAATAACTGGGAGGATGAAAGAAAACTTCAAGTAACAGGAAGTATTTGAGATGGCCCTTAAAGCTGGATAAGAATTTAATAGGCATGGGGCAACTAGATAGCACAGTGAATAGAGCACCAGTCCTGGGGTCAGAAGGACCTGAGTTCAAATCTGGTCTCAGGCACTTCACACACACACCAAGAAACTAAACTAGCTGTGGGACCTTGGGCAAGTCACTTAACCCCAATTGCCCTACCTTCCCCCCTCCAAAAAAAAAGCAAAAAAAAAAAAGAATTTAACAGGCAGAGAGTAAGGAAGGGGTTTGTTGGAATCTTGTTCATTAAGCAGTAGGGACTACAAATTTTTGAGCACAATAATAGGAAATATAGAAGGATGCATTGCAAAGGAAAGAAAGTGGAAACTCTTAAGAAGACCTATATAGAGTCTACTGAAATTTCCTAGGTAATGAGAATCCATTCTATAGATGTAACAGGGCTAATAAAAGGGATGGAATGGTGGCCAGCAATATATTAAAAGAAAAGTTGAAAACAGGAAGAAGGGCTGAGTCATTTTGTAGTTCAGTCAGACCCCAGAACAAGCAGTATCTCTGACAAAATCTATCCTCTTGATCCCTGGTCACGATGAGTCAGCACAAGTCTTTGAAGAACAAAACAAAGGTATTCCCTATGCCCTCTCATGCAGGGTCTGGAATAACTGTTTGCCTCCGTGTACAGTGCCCTTTTAAAAAAAATTATTTTTACTAGTAGTATTTTGGAATATTCTTTCATTTGGTTAGTAATAGTTTACAAGTAGTTTTGGGTTTTGTTTTGTTTTGTTTTTTTTGAGAATTGCTTTATTCATATCCTTTGACCACTCACATATTGAGGAATGATTTTTACTTTTAAAATTTCTTTCAATTTTCTAAATATCTTGGGTCTTTTTTGTTTAATACAACTGAGGCCCAATATATATTGAAGACAAGATTCAATGTTAGCAACAATCCATATTTGAAATTCTTTTATTGGTAATTTGGGATTTTCCAGTTTGGTTAGATCATTGTTTTTAGGTCAAAATGTGGCTCATACTAGGAGAAATGTCAGCTCTGAATTTTCTTTTTGTTCAGTTATCTTTATATCATTAAGGCTATCTTTAATCTAGAAATCTTTTAAAATTATTTGTCTGTTTGTGAGTGTTAGTGTAGTTTAAACAGAGAATATATTCTATAAATAAATTCACTTAACTGTACAATACATCACATTATGCAAAAATAGAACAAGGAAGTGAGAATTCCACTGTCAGTTCATGACATTACAGAGCTTCCACTCTTCCCTCAGGATACCTGAAATACTGTATTTAGCCTTGTCTGACATATGGACCAAGTGAGGGCATCAGTATCAATCTATATATTAAATAATGTTAAAGGCTAATTTCTTCTTCTCCTCCTTCTCCTTCTTTTAAGTTTCTCCTCCAGTGTCAGGGTAGTATGATTTATGATAGGAAGAAATTTCCACTTTTTAAAAAAGATCTACCCAGCCTTCCTGTCATATTCCCTGAAGTTCTACCAATAGAAATCCTGTCCTTCAGTTTATGGCTTTTCTCCTTCAAGTGTCCTCTGCCCAGGGTGATCAGAAAACTTCAGGGTTAGAACAGCATGACTGGTTTTGATATGGCTTGAGGTTTCTGGGAACCCAGAAATATCAAGGTACAGGGCAGCATCCTGCTGGAAGGAATTCACATACCCAACAGTCTTCCAGTCAAAGTCACAAGGTCACAGCGATCTTTTTAACAAAGATCCCTACCCTGTAAACTCAACAAACTTACTAGGTGACTCCTTCCATTGCTCAGCTTTGTTCAAGTGCTGCTACATTGCCTGTTACCCCACCCCTATCCCCACCTCTACCACCACCCCCTCCCAGCCTTTCCCAACCTTAAAGCAGAACAAAACACCAGGCCATGGTTCTCTCACTCGGCAATCTCTTAACAACATCTCTCCCATTCTTTAGGATGTTTCAAGGATAACTGACAACAGCTCAGTAATTCACATGCATTCTTGTCGATAATATAAGGGAGCTGGACTTAGCACAGTAACTAAGCTTTCCCTCTCCCTCCACCTCAGGCCTCTGAAAATCCCAACAGCCAAATCTTTCCTGGAGTTATGGACCATATTTGTATAATGGAATCAGAAGACCTCACTTGGAATTCAATACAATGAGTTGGCTGTTTCTTGAACCTCTGTGGGCCTCAGTTTCTTTGTCAGTAAAATCAAGGAGTTCAGCCAGATGATTTCCAAAGTCCCCCTTCGGCTCTAAATACTGTGATTGTGACCCTAATGTGTTAATGCCTTAAAGCAAAGAAGACAGTTTACCCTGTTTTTGATTGGACTTGGGGCCTACTCTGGCCCAAAATGGAGCTTTCAGAGGTTATGCTATATCTAGGGTTAATTTCCCATTGCCTTTCCCTCCCTTTCCCTACTAGGTAGTAGGTCACTGGAATACTCTAAATGTTAGTCTTCAGTATGAAGTCAGGTACATGATAACAGTGAATGGACCAGCTCATTTCATTAAGGTTTTCGGAGAGCGAAATAAAATAATAATGAAAAATCAGAGTTGACTTCATCAGGCTAGGTTCAAGATACAGCTCTACACAAGTGGGGCCACTTGTGAAACCAACCATGAACCTGTTCAAAAAACCTTTGGTAGGGGGTCAACCTTGCCTTACCATAGGGCTTAGGAAATATGGTTAAAGATTCCAGAGGTTACTGTTACCCTCTGCTCTTTAAGTTCCCCATTTCTAGCAAAAATGAGGGAATTGAACTGTTCTATGTCTTGTTCAAAGAGGGGAAAGCCTCAAATTTTTCCAATTCTTGTTTCATTCTGCTACAGCCCTAAATCTCTTAGGGTGCCAGGACTCTAGGGATCTTTGGAGGCCTTGGTCATGGCAAAGTCAAACTTTACAAAATAACAACACAATTTCCAGGAAAGAAAGAGACTTAATGGAGACTGCTGGCATATAAAGAGTCAAAATGGGTTAGTGGATAGAGGGCTGGGCTCCAAGCCACAAAGACCTGGGTTCACATCCCACCTCTGACAAATGCTGGTTGATGTTACACAGGTCATTAAAACTCCAGTACTTTAGTCCAGAGATGACAAACACAGACCCTGAGGATAAAATATTCTTGTGTTGGCTAAACCAGATTAAAATATAATTGAGAAATATTTAACAAAATAAAATAAAAATACAATAAAAATAGATAACATTACATTTTTAAATAATTAATTTATTTACTTTTATTTTGCAACATTCAGTTCCACAATCCCTTGAGTTTCAAATTTTTTCCCCCCTCTCTCTCCTCCCTCCTCCCCTCTCATGGCAGCATGCAATCAATTAATAGGATCTACAAATACCTTCACATTAAACATTAGTCAAGTTGTAAAGAAACATTACATTTTAAAATGAAATCAATATGCAGCCTGCCAGGATCCTTATGTCTGGTTTAGTGACCCAGATTCTACTTGAGTTTGACCCCACTGTTATTTGTAGTTGTTCAGTACTGTCCAATTCTTCGAGACCCCATTTGAGGTTTTCTTGGCAAAGCTCCTGGAGTGGTTCCCCATTTCCTTTTCCATATCATTTCTGTCAACCTCCAGAGTTCAATCTAAGAAAGACAAAGAGAATTAGGTTGTATGCATGTTTGTTTTCTCTCAAAGCATACACGTGGAGCTGCAGTTGGAACTGAGCTCACCTTGGGGTTAGACTGCACATATTATAAAGATAAAGAGAAATCCATAAAGCTGGGCAAGAATAACCATGTCATGGTCCATTCAGGTAATGCCACTGGGGGTTTGGATTTCCCCACTGCATCATGGCCCAATCAGGTACTACCACAATCCCTTGGGTTCAGTTTCCATTTCCCAGGGAGGGGCCATTTCACAGAGATCATGGAAGAAAAAAAGGGTCAGACTGAAAAGTCCTGAAGGTCCCAGAACTAGTATGCTTGTCTCTTAGAACTGGTATGAATCAGCTTAAGTCAGTTCTGTGGTAACTGTCACAGTAGAGAAATTTCGAGGTTTAGCAAGTCAACACTGGAAGAGCAAGTTCTAGGTTCAGCAACTGAATGCTACAAAGGATTTCTGGTATGTCAAACTTAAGGGATGCTCAGTCTGCCTCCTGATTGGCTGATTCTCATTCCCAGGTTAGTCTGGCCTCCTCTAGACAATAAAGAAGCTTAAAAAAAAAACCGAGGGGGTTAGTAATTTTTCACATTTCACAGAAGAGGAAACTGAGGCAAACAGGGTTAAAGTGACTTGTTCAGGGCCACACAGCTAGTGTCTCAGGTCTTTCTGACTCCAGACCAGATGATCTAGCCACTGCCCCACCAACCATTGTTCTAGGCAACTAATTTTAAGTGTGCAGAGCATAATAACATGTAGAAAAAGCTTCTTTACCTAGGAGTTAAAGTTAATATCACTCTTATGGTATTGACTGAGCTAGCAAATAGTCCATCATTAAATGACCAGTTTCATAATTTGCTTTTTCATCTATATAGGAGATTCCCAAACTTATTTGTCCCCACCACCCTCTTTTCCCCCCAAAAAATTACTCATGTCACCATGGAAATCTACTTTCTTTAACACTTTAATTTTTTTTTAATTTGCATCATTGCAAAAAATAAATGATGCATTTTAAATTTAGTAATTCTCTGGATGTAGATAATGTCTTTCTTCATATTTACTTTATCCAAAGAGGAAAAGTATTGGTATTAAGAGGGGTTAGGGAAGACTTCCTGTAGAAGACCGGGGGTCTTAGTTGGGATGTAAAGGGAACCAGAAGGGTCAATGTGATGAGGAAGGAGAACATTCCAGGCATGGGGAACAGTCAGAAAGATTGCCCCCAGTCAAAAGATGCAGTGTTCTTGGCACTGCCAGGAGGCCAGTGTCACTGGATCAAAAGCTATGTGTCTACAAGTAAAGTGTAAGAAGACTGGAAAGGTAGGAGATAAAGAGCTTTGAATGCCAAATAGAGCATTTTGTGTTTGATCCTGGAAGCCAGATGGAACTTCCATAGGGGGTAACAAGATCAGACCTGTGCTTTGGGAAAATTGCCTTAGCAGCTGAATGGAGGATGAACTAGAGTGGAAAGACTTGAGACAGACAGATTTTCCACCAGCAGTTATTGAAATAACCCAGGCTGGGGTGATGGGGCCTGGCACCAGAATGGTGGCAATGTCAAAGAAGAGAAGGGAGTGTATTTGAGAGATGTTGCAACGGTGAAATCAGCAGACTATGGAAACCACTTGGATATGGAAGGTGGGGAAGCAGGGTGAGAGACAGTGAGGAATTCAACATGTTTTCGTCTAAAAGCAATAGAATAAAATGCAATGCAGACAAAAATAGCTGCACTAAGCTCTCTGGGTGTCAGGTCAGCATGGAAGGGCAGAGCAGCTGCTAACTTCCTCCCTTTCCAACTATCAATCACTGGGAGGAAAAGGAGAGGCTGATTCAGCTGGTTGGTGTCTTTTGTGTGCATACTCAATTCTAGCTCAGCAGCCAAGCAAAAAGGCTTTTTCTTCACTACTCAGTGATAGGAAATACTGACAAAATATCTAATCATATCCTTAAGTGAGACCTTCATTATGCATAACCAGAAGCACCTTCACTGGGTTGGGAGCAGGCAGAACATCCTGTACATTTTGCCAGAACTGGGTCCTCATTGTTCAGTCCTTCAATACAAGAGGATCCTGGAGATCCTCATCACAACCCTGGGAGAAAGGTGTTATTATTATTCACATTTTATAGATTAAGATACTGAGACCCATGGAGATGGAGTAGTTTGCATCAACTGGGTATCTGGGACTTTAAAACAGGTCTTCTCAACTCCAGTATCGGTGGTTTATCCACCATATCACACTGCTTCTCAGGAAGCAAGGTTAAGAGTAAAACTCCAGAATCTTGCCTCTGATTGTGTGTTTCTAGTCATGTACCCTCCTGCTAGGGCCCAACACTGTACCTCAGAACTACCTCCAAAGGAGACAATGTCTTCTTATCCCAATCTCTGCCAATGGAAGGAGTCAACTTGAAACAAGGTGAGCCTGACCTCTATTAAATAAATAGAAAGCCTCCTTCAATCTAGTCTATTTGACTCCTTTGGGATCCTATTTCTGGACCAAGGAGATCTTACTCTATATCCTTCATAGAAAGCAAACCTCTCTTTCTCATGCCCACTGGGAAACACGGAGGGGCAGGTAGACTATAATACCACCTACTCCCCATTCAAATATCTAGAAGGCATCACTTATTAATTATGATGTTCTCTGGGAGGACAGAACTAGGAATATGCCATAATTAGAATAGTTTCCATGGAGAGTAATCTTCATGTGAGGTTTGTTCTGTGTTCTAGAACATGAACAGTTTGATGTTTAAGGGGTCCCCTGTTTTCCTTCAAAAAATCTTATTTTTTTAAACAAGATTAACACAAAATGTCACTTTAGACCTGATAAAGAGGAAGTGAAGGTCAGAAAACCATCACAATAAAACATGGGAAAGTCATGATAATGAGAGACTTATATGAGCAAACAGACACATGTATTTTTTTTAATTTTTAATTTATTTTCTTGGTTACATCATTCATTTCCACAAGGTTTTGAGTTACAAATTTTTTCCCTTTTTTGTCCCTACCCCCCAGCCCAGAACATTGATCACACTGTAAGACCCCTCCCACAATCTGTTCCCTTT
>JAQQSW010018476.1:0-11235 GCA_028646575.1 Pseudocheirus occidentalis | reverse complement strand
ATATATATATATATATATATATGTCTATGTAGGATGGTACATGTGCATAAGAATACATATGTGAGTGTGTGTATGTACAGGTATACATAGACAGAGGGCACAGGATCAATTGAATAGGAAGGGATGATATTTAAAAGGTGAAATTGAGAGGTGAGAGGAATATAAAAAGAGGAGAGGGGGAGAGACAGAATGGCGTAAACTCTCATACAGAAGAAGCAAGGGATAGCTGTTACAATGGAGGGGAAAAACAGGAAGGCAGAAGGGAATGGGTCAACCCATTCATGGACATAGAATTGAAAGGTTGTGGTAGGTAGTACCAGGTGTGAAAGTAATAGATTCCATGGGGAAAGTGTTCATGTATTGGCACTTTTTAAAGAAAGAATTTTTCTCTTTTGAGTCCCTTGTCTCTGAATTTCAACCCTATCCACACCCCCAGCACATAGCAGTAATAATAATTGATATTTATACATCACTTAATAATTTGCCATATCTCATTTTAATCTCATAACCACACTGTGAAGCTAGGTACTGTATGTGTTATCCCCATCTTACAAATGAAGAATCTGATTCTGAGAAAGGTCTAGTGACTTGCCTATGGTCACAGAGCTGGTATGGGTCAGAGACAAGATTCAAATACAGGTCTTCCTGACTCTAAGTTAAGAGCTCTATCCAATTACTTAGTCAACAAGAATTTATTAAGAACCCACTATAGTCCAAGTACTGGTGTATGTAGATGCTGTGTTACATGGATAAAAATTAAATAATCCCTGCCCTCAGGGAGCTTATAATCTAGTCATGGGAGTCACCATGTACATATATTGACATATTCAAAATAACTGAGAGAGAAGTGCCCACCATCAGTAACCAAGGTCTGAAGGCTTGTGGAACTTTTATTTTCATTGGACCCCAAAATGGAGCTCAACCTCCTCAGCTGAGGGAAGTTTGCAGAGTTGGTTATTTAGTGGTCTGTTAGGGTTAGGTGCATATTTTCTTGTTGATGTGTGTGAATTTGTGTAAATGCCAACGGTATCACCTCTGCATGGAAGTATGGAGATGTAGGGGCAGCTAGATGGCTTATTGGGTAGAGTGCTAAGCCTGGAGTAAGGAAGACCTGAGTTCAAATCCACACTGAGATGCTTATTAGCTATGTGACATGGAGCAATTCGCCCTGTTTGCTTCAGTTTCCTCATCTGTAAAAGGAGCTGGAAAAGGAATCACTCCAGCATCTTTGCCAAGAAGACCCCAAATAAGTTCATAAAAGGTCAGACACAACCGAAATGATTCAACAACGAAATGGCAAGGAAGCCCAAGTGTTGAGATGTTAAATTCACTTAGATTTGGTCTCCAATAACATCATATTTTTCTAGGCAACTCTATGGCATCAGAAGAGACATATGGGGGAATGAATTCTGATTAAGTCTAGAGAGAAATTAGAGAAGGGGATCTTTGCTGGGTTTTGTATTTATAATTTCAATCTTTTCTTTCTTTGCCTAGAAGAGGGGTTCTCAACCTTCCTAATGCTGCGACCCTTTAATACAGTTTCTCATGTTGTGGTGACCCCCAACCATAATATGATTTTCGTTGCTACTTCATAACTGTAATTTTGCTACTGTTATGAATCACAATGTGAATATCTGATATGCACGATATATTTTCATTGTTACAAATTGAACATAATTCACAGGTTGAGAACCACTGGTCTAGAACAACAACAGAAACAAAGTTCTCAGGAATGATTTATTTTAGGATCCTATCTTCCTTTTATTGCCCATTTGGCACATGACCTGTCTATCACAAAGATTCAACATTAGAAAAATGAGCAAATGCTTAATAGTGGATATTAGCCTATAAGTCCAGGCCACCTCTCAGGACAAGAGCACAGAATTAGGCAGATGAGAACCAGTTCATTAGAAAATTCATATTGATAATAAAATGTATAATAATAGTAATAATTAGCATTTCTTTGTACTGCCTTACTTTATGTGCGTTAGCTCACAAAGACTAGATTATTTCCTATGAATTTTGACAATTGTAAATAAATCTATGATTCTGAGTCCACATTCAAGTTACTAATGAGTTGCTATGAAAATTTTTTTGAAATTATTATTTTTTTTGCTTTTTGGAGGGCAGTTGGGGTTAAGTGACTTGCCCAAGGTCACACGGCTAGTTTTTTTGTGTATGTGTTAAGTGTCTGAGGCCGGATTTGAACTCAGGTACTCCTGACTCCAGGGCCATTCACTGTGCCACCTAGCCGCCCGTATGAAAGTGAATAGTTATTATTTCCCTCCCATTTTTCCTCTAGAAATATCACTAATATACGAACTTTTGGCCCATAGCTTGAGCTAGGAAGCATTGTGGTACAGTAGAAAGTGCTGGATTTAGAGTCTAATGGATCTGGGTTCAAATTCTAGCTCTGTGGCTTACTATGTATGTGATTAGTCACCTACGCTGAGTTTAAATGTCAGATGATGGAGTTGAACTAAATGGCCTCTAAGATCCATTTCATCTCTGCTCCTTTGTTTTCTAGAATCAGCAGCTACTCTCTTCTCATTCTGTCTGGAAATCCATTAGCCACATCTGCCATATTCAATAAGAGCTCTTGACATAGTAACGGCACAGATTCTGAAAATCGTTTTGGACTTTGCCTATTGAGGGTCACGGGGAGCTTCTCTTGTCATCTTTAATTTTCTCCATTCTCCTAAGAGTTACCCAGGAGTGAAAGATATTATGGGGAAAAAAGCAGAGGCAAAGACAACTTCCACTTTGATAACATTTTAAGCCTCATAGTAACCTTGTGATGTAGGTAGTGTAAATAGCTATCTCCATTTTATAGTTGAGCAAGCTGAGACACGGAAAGGCAAAGTGATTGGCCATGGCCATCTAGATGGTTAAATACCATAGAAACGAGGTATCTTTCTACTCTACCAGAGAAACAACTAGGGCAAAGAGGCTGGCATTTTCACCCAAAAAAACCAATATCCAGGTAGTCAAGGTTCATCCCCATGATGTTCTTCCAGTCTAGCCCATTGATTCCAGACCTCATGGTCTTCCACTTTGTAGTCTAGGTAGACTGGCTCCCTCACCTGCCTCAGGCCACCATCCCTGATGACCCAATGCATGGCCATTCTTCCCCTTCCCTTGCTACAGTAGGGGTAGATTTTCCTCTGTATATCCCACCTCAACCTCCTTTCCCACCGTCAATGCCCCCAGTTCAACGAATTTGACCCATGTACTAAAACTTCTAGCTGTACCTCTGCATTTTGCTACTTAGAGAGGGATGGTCAGAGACCCCATTTCTCAGTGACAGCCATTTTTAATGAACCATGTTCTGATGCCTTGCTTTTCTTAGCCCTTTTGCCCATCATTCTCTTAATGCAATCCGGTTCAGAACCAACTTTCAGCAAGGAACTTCTAGTGGGGGGGGGGGGGCGGAACGCCCATGAAACCTGACTCCCCAAGAGCACTTGGTGGTCTGTCAGCCCTGGATCTGAGCAGAACACAAACCAGCTGCTCAGCTCAATTAGCTGCCTCGGAGCCTTCAGTCATAGCTTCCATCCAAACAGTGGCCCTCTTTGCAGTCTTCCAGTTGCCTGTCCCCTTTAATTAGTCCCTTCATTTTGCAGTCTGTTATTTTCTCAGTGCCTGTAAGATGATTGGAGGGTCAAAGTTTGTTTTTTTTCCCCTTCATAACCAGCTTAACACTTTGCTTAGATGCTTAGTAGCATTTAAATAATTCATCCAGTCTGCAGTAAGATATCTTTTTTTTGGGGGGGGGGAATAGAGGGAGAGATAGGTTAGAGGTAAAAGGGAGGCTGAATCCTTTAAAAAAAATAAAAGGGTGCTGAGTTAATTCTGAATCAGGCTAGAAAACACTCTGTTTTCTAAGAAGACACATCTGCCTTGGATCCTTTCCCAGGAGGTTCAGTTACTGAAATCACAAAGGACTCTGCTATGAGGTAGTTCCACTGATAAAGTTGGTCTCCCTCCCCTCAGCACCCCCGTTGACATGTGCTGCCAGATCTGCATCCTAGTGAGGCTTCACTACTCTCTCTTCTGGGAAATGAAACATCCTCACCTTGCTCTGATATGTGACTGGAAGGGATGTATGTTGTCTCCTTCCCTGCCCCCCCCATCCTTTTTTTCTTGTGATATTTGAGCGAGCTCAGGGGATGAAGAGACAAGAAGGAAAAAGAAGAGAATGTAAAAGGGACACACAGAGGGGGTGATTATAGAGTAGTTTGCACTGGATGAGAAATAGGAGAGGGAAATTAAAGCCTTCAAAAGAACAGGAGCAGTCTATTGCTTCCCTTTTCACCTCTAGTACTGACTTCAAAGGAGCCTGCCTGTGCTAGAGTCCTCTTTATCAGAAATATACTAGTTGAGAAACCCCTGCAGCATAACTGGTCTCCCTTTCATTTCTGTTCCATCACCCCTCATTACCTCTTTCCTATTCTATTGTCATCTTCTCTCAACTGATCTCCACTTTGGTCTTTCCTCTCTCCAATCCATCATGCACACTGCTGATAGACCTATTTTCTTAAAAGCGTATCTCAGACCATGTCACTGGCCTGCTCAGAAATCTCCAATGGTTCTGTACTGTCAACTAAATAAAATGGGAACTTTCTAACCAGGCTACTCAGTGTGCTCCGTGATTCGTTCCCTTTCTAGCCGTTCCTTCCAGGATATTCCCAGTGCCCTCCTCTGACGCTAAATTGTTCTATTCCTTGAAAACACTCTTTCTTTGCCATCTTTGCAGCTCTGTTTCTCCTGTTCCTTCTGAATAACATGAGTTCTCATCTTCCATATTGGGATATTGAAAACCATAATGTAATACAGCAGTTTTCAAACTTTTTGGTCTCAGGACTTCTATATATGCTTTAAAATTATTGAGGATGCCAAAGAGCTTTTGCTTATACAGGTTATATCTGTTGATATTTGCCATATTAGAGATTAGAATGGATAAAATTTTAAAATATTTATTAATTTATTTAAAAATAACTCATTAAGGCTAACATAAAGTGTTTTAATGAAAAATAGCTATATTTTCCAAAAGAAAAAAATTACTGAGAAGAGTAGCATTTTTTGCCTATATATGCACATTTCTTTAATGTCTCACATAATAGAAGATAGCTGTACACTCTTGTCTGCTTATGCATTCAGTATGTTGTGATATGTTGTTTTGGTTGGCAAGTATATGAAAAAAATTTGGCCTCACCTAGATATGTAGTCGGAAAAGTGAAGCTTTTTTAAATAAACAAACAAGCTTAGTATTATTATGAAAATAGTTTTAACCTCATGGGGTCTCATTGACCTGAAGGAAACTCAAGAACCCCCAGGGGTCCATGCACCACATTTTAAGAACTGCTAGTGTTTTGTAAAGATCACTGAATCCAAGATCAGAGGACCAGAGTTTCAATCCTGGCTCTGTTCCTTGCTACTTGTGTGACCTTGGAAAAACTCTCTGGGTCTCAGGTTTCTATCTGTAAAATGATAGGATTGGATCGGATTCCTCTAAGGTGATTTTCAGCTCTAAATCTGTGATTCTACAACTCATCCTTGAAGGATGGGGAGGGATTAAACCTGTGATTTCATTGATACAATGAGTAATCATACAAAGAAATTCCCTCTATAATGTAGGTAGGCACCTTTTCTTTCATCTTAGTGAGCCGCCTAGAGCAATGAGACATTTGGAACGTGCTCAGTGTCACATAGCTGGTATATATCCAAAGTAGGATTTGAACCCAGACCTTCAAATGTTACTTCCTCAAGACCCCAGCTAGAAATGTTTTCTCCCTTTTTTGACCACCAAGAGTACTTGTTTACTAGCTTTAGTTGCGTTCAACTCTTTGTGACCCCATTTGGGCTTTTCTTGGCAAAGATACTGGAGTGGTTTGTCATTTCCTTCTCTAGCTCATTGTATAGATAAGGAAATGGAGACAAACAGGGTTAAGTGACTTACCCAGGGTCTCACAGCTAGTAAGTGTCTGAGGCCAGATTTGAATTCAGGAAGATAAGTCTTTTCTGACTTTAGGTCAGGTACTCTATCCACTGGGCCACCTAGCTGCCCCATGTCATTTATTAGTTTCTCATAAAAATTATTTGTGAATTTCTCTTTTCTGTATCAGATCGTAAGGTCCTTGAAGACAAGCATGACCTTTCATATATCCTTGTATCTTCTATTCTTCTAATATTATTGCCTTGTATTATTAGAAGCTTGAAAATATTTGCTGAAAAAAATGATGAAATTATTCTCTTCCATTGAAAGATACTCTTAAAATTTTCAGGTATTACACATTCTTTTGGGGTATGTAGGTATATGAACTCAACTTTCTGATTCTCCAAATTGAATCAATATATCAACCGCTCAATCGACAAGCGTTTATTAAGTACCTACTATATTTCAGCGTTGTACTAGGCACTGAAAGACCAAAGAGAAATAATCTCTTGACTTCAAGGAGCTTACATTCTAATGAAGGAAAAGATAAGATGTGTATGTGTCCATATAGAAAAAACCGTCGTGGCATGTATTATATGCATATACGTACAGAAAAAGCTGCAAAATGATTTTATAGTTGTCTGGGGGGAAAGAACTGCTGAAGGGGGGGCCAGGACACCTGGTTTAATCACTCTCTCTGATGCTTACCACCTGTGTGTTCTCAGTTACTCTCTCTGCACCTGTTCCGTCGTCTCTTGAAGATCAAATGATACAGTGTCTGTAAATGCAGCAATTGCTTTTTCCTTCCTTCCTTTTTCTCATTCTTTCTTTCCTCCTTTCTTCCTTTCTTGCATTCAGTTTGGATAGTGTTCCTTTCAATGAAAGATGTTAATGCTAACAGAGGTTTAGGGGTTTGTACCCAATTGAAGCATCAGTGCAGTTCTTAAAATGTTTTGGTAGCTCAGGTTTTATCCTGTTTCAGCAGTTAAGAAAATACTTTGGTTTGGTTCTGGGTTAGCCTGGTCTTTAAGATTGAGATCTGTGTTCAGAAAATTAATGAAACTGTTGTTTTTAATCCCATTTAGTTTCAAATCTGTAGTCAAAGTGTCAAGGGTGAACCAAATTTGATTTCTTCTGTAGGAGAGCTTGCTTGGTTTAGGATTAAGTTATTTGGTCAATGAGTTTACTAATCCTGAAGTAATTAAGTATTCTCACTAAGGACATTATTCTTTGACAAAGTGAGGTGAGGAGATTGGTTGTAGGGCTACAAGGAGCTCAAGGGTTTCATCAGGAAGTAAAGGACAGCGGCACCCCTGAAGCTTGGGTTGAATCCAAGGAAATGAGAGAGGTGCTTGCTAGAATGGCAGGGGTCATTGCCATTTTATTTGGGAGCAGGGAATGTTCAATGCTTGTTTTCAAATGAAAACTAGACAAAGTTAGGAAGTAGAAATATGAACTGCACTTAACTCATATGTACATATTCAGTGGGAAGTAGGGAAAGAAGCCAGATGCCTGGATTTCAACATTAAAAAGCACAAATTGTTGGCCAGGATTATTCACTTTAATTTGGCATTTGAATTTACTGATTATATCATACTCTTCCTACTCATCTTCTGAAGTTTCTATGACACAGTAAGGATGCCAAAGAAAACCCTAATTTGGCTGTTGGCAAGAAGAGGATGGCTTAGCTTTGCCTCTAAAGCGTATGGCACAAGAGGCACTGCTTGGTTAGTGTGTCAGCCCATCCTGTGTTGGTCTCAGAGAAGGGATCAAGGCCTAAGTGGACCCAGGGCAATCTTTTCACACCTCATCAGGATAAGTGTGGCCAGGAGTGAGTGTAGGGTAACAACGAACAAAAGAAGTTGCTGCGACAAGGAGAAGCCACTTTCCAAGTGGTGTCTTTAGTGGGTAAAGGGACCATTGTCATTGTTCTTTCTTCTTTAATGTTTCACTGATGCTCATTTGAAAAATACTGGTATCTCTTCTCAATGGCTGTACTTCCCCTTCCTTCCCCTGCCAGTAGAACCCTTTCTAGTAAGAAAAAGGTACAGGTGGGTAAAACAAAAGAAACCATTTATAGTCCTTTTCCTCTCTACCAAGTGGTGGAAACATGTTTTACTATCAAGCTTCTGAAATTGGATCAGAGTTCTGAGATCTTTTAGTATTTTTTTCCTGTATAATATTGTTTTGGGGGGGAAGGCAAGGCAATTGGGGTCAAAAGATTTGCCCAAGGTCACACAGCTAGTAAATGTGTCAAGTGTCTGGGCCTGATTTGAACTTAAGTCCTCCTGACTCCAGGGCTGGTGCTCTATTCCTGTGCCACCTAGCTGCCCCTTTCTTTTTTTTCCCTCCCCCAATGCCCCCTCGAAGGCCACAATAAAGTTTAGATCTGTTTCTCTATCGCTATAACTATATAGCTGAGCAATATTGTGGTCATCATGTAAATTGCTCTCCTCATTCTTCTCATTTCATTCTGTACCAGCTCATCCTTTTGAGTTCTTCCTGTCTGAGGCTCCCTGTGATGCAATGACATTCCATTATATTAATCTACCACAATTTGTTCAGCCATTCCCCAGTCAATGGACACTAACTTTGCCTTCAGTTCTATATTAGCACAAAAAAAGCCTCTTATAAATATATTTGTATAAATAGGACTTTCTCTTTGCCTTTGATTCCCCTGGGATGTTTGCCTGGTGGTGGCATCCCTGGGTCACTGCTATCGCCAGTCATTGCAGTCTGGCTTTGTTTCATGAACATCCAAATTCCTCCCCGCACATTGTTCTTGAATTTTAGTTATTTCATCCCTGGCCTTTCATGGTTTGGCATGAGGACAAGAGGAAGGAAAAGGATGATGATTTTTAAAGTACTATCTTTGCATTTGGCTTTTTAAGTAGAAGGGAACTGAAGCCTAGGCTTCTGTCTTGGGAGAGCCCAGTGACTGTCTGGAGTCACTGTTATCCTCTGGTGTGAGGCAGCCTTCTCAGAATTTTCATCTCATGCTTCAGTGAGTGAAGTGAACGTTAACGGTTCCCCTGGAGCCATCCTGTTTTATCTGGTCAGTGTGGCTGCCGTGAACATAATGAAGCTGTTTGGGGTCTCTTGTGTCCAATCCCCCTAAAGAGACTGTCAGCCCCTTTGTCACTTGACCCCATAAGGAGACGATGGCTCTGTGGGCACCACCCACGAACTTAGCTTGCATGCTAAGAAGCCCTGCTTTCACTGCAGTCCCTCCCCCAAATCTTTCCTAAGCTATAGGACTACTTGGTTACGTGTTTGGTAGCAGCTCTTGGTGTGTCCTTGGCAACAGATGATATAAGGGCAAGCCCACCAGTGAGATGTTGCCTTGGAATTAAAATCAAGAGATTTGTTCTTGTTTAGAAAGCGTGAAAATAATGCCCATACCCTACAATTTTGTTGTTGGAGTTTCACTGGTTTGCTTCTTTAAAAAAAAAAAAAGTCCTGTATGTTGAATTGTAATCGAAGAATTAAGTCCTCAGGGTCTCTGAGGTTTGGGAAAACCTCATCCAAATTTTACAGGGAACGGATACCCTACTTTAGAATGAAACCAAAGAGTTTTAATCCCATTTTCTACTCCTTTTCTCTCATAACTATGTGCCATTCATTTTCTTCAAAGATAAGTAACTTAATGTTTAATTCAAATTCTTTCCTCTTACCAGCTCCTTCCCAGCCTTCTACTTTGACTTCTGTCTATAGACTGGAAGCCTTGAGTTACTAGACAACATAAGATCACATTTGTTCATAGAAATGACTTCTGTGTGCATCCCTAAGAAAGATTTCAAAGTGAAAAATTCATCCCTTGTTTTAATGAACACTTCTTCCACAATCAACAGATTATGTTTTTGACGTATTTGTTGAGGGTTATACATAAATTTTTATACAGTTGTAATAAGCTATACCTCTATTGCTTCTAGTTGCTGGTGACTAGTCCATAAAACTACATACTGCTTGTTCAAGCTTCTGGATGCTATGGACGGGGATTGATTTCTTGCCTTTGTAGGCATTTAAATTCCTTTTTAGGCTACTGCCAAAATTAAAAAGCAAAAAGTGCTATTTAAAGATGTCAGAAAATCAAATGGTTTGAAGTTTGGTGCCATTAAAGTTCCTCTCTGCACTGCCACATGACCTCACCTTTCTGCTTTTTGTCAATAGATCAATCAACTGGCATTTATTAGATACTACGTTCCAGGGACTATGAAAGGACCTGAGGGTACAAATGTGCAGAGACAGTTCCTAACTCTCAAGGAACTTAACCTTCAGATGGTCTCAATTTTTTAGCCAATGTCTAATCTTAGACAAAATAGAGATGAGAACCTAAGTTTTCTGATTCCCAGTCCGGTACTTTATGCACTAATCCTATAGGAATAATATAATTACTTTTTATGTGTATGTGCTTTTTTACTTTATAGATTTAGAGTTGGAGGGGGTCATTTAGCCTAAATTATTTATTTCACAGAGAAGGAAACTGAGTTTCAAAAAGTCTCAAGCTCACACACAACTAGTAGAAAAGAAAACAACCCTTTCACCCATCTTCAAAAATACTATTTTTTTATATCTTTTCTCTTAGAGCTGTAGGGATAGAGACGCAGGCTGGAATCCAGGCAGAGACCTGCATTCAAGTTCCATCTCTTACACATATGGCCCTATGACCTTGGGCAAATTAAACTCTCAGTGCCCTAAGCAATTCTTTAAGACCAGATTGTACAGGCGTTGTCCTATATTGGCAGAAATGTCCTCATCTGGGATTTACTTACACTAATGAAATTATAGGTATCGTTTCTATCCCCTTGCCTCCTATCTAGATGACTTTGACCCAACTACACACTCATTCTCTCTCTTGATGATCTCATCAGCTCCTAAGTGACTTTGGGGGAGCCAGAACTGGTCCCAGCTGGATGCCAGGCTCTCTCTCTCTCTCAGATTTACTGAAATGCCGTACAACCCTGCACAGCCACACTTCCTCTCCCCCTCACCTCACTGTTATGGGAATCTGAAGATCTTCCCTGCTCCTAACCCCTTGACTTAAGTGGCTTAAGTGGCTCTAAGAATCTTCCCTGATTTGAAAGTATACTCTGCCCCCTAATAGGCTGAATGTGGTCACGTGGAGCCTGTGGCTGGAGGCTTGTTTTTTGAGAATGCCCACGATTTGTTGCTTTGTGATTGGGCAGTGGGTCAAGAGGGATATGACATTCTCTGACCCAGGAGAAGGCTGTATATACATGTCCTGATGTGAGGCTTTGCTTTGGGGCTCACTTTGAGAAGAATTGTGTGATTTGGCCAGA
>JAQQSW010018475.1:0-11236 GCA_028646575.1 Pseudocheirus occidentalis | reverse complement strand
TGTGAAGGCTTGGGAATGTGGGTGTCCACTGCATTAACTATGTGTATCAACTTTGTGACCATTATAATGACTTTGGCTTTCTGGTTTTGGGACTTATCCTTCTGGTTTTGGGACTCAGTGTTATGGTTTCTGAATAAAGACCTTGGTTCTGCCTTCCATGTGGAGAGTTTGCTATATTTTGTGATCCAAAACTACACCAGCATATTCATAACCATCATGGGTGTTGTGAATATCTCATTATTGATACAGTGATAAAAATGAACTGCAGAAAACAGCTTACTTGGTTAACATCTTTGCCATCTTGAATGAGTTAAATTTATCACAGCAAGGACCAAATGCAACATGCCTTGATTTGTCTAAAAAGATCTGATCATTACAAATGAAACTTCAGCTTTGGCAAAAAAAAAATTGGATGAAAATAAAATTTACATGTTGCCTACCTTATCTGCTTTATTTAAGGAACATGACATTGAACCAGACGAAAGGATTACGATGGGAATTTCTGTGAAAGAACACTTGCACATGCTTGCAGATGAAATTTCATCATACTTTTCAAATCTACCTGACACCCCATTTGCACTTGCAAGAAGCCCATTCACAGTCAGAGTTGAAGATGTTCCTGAGACAGCACATGAGGAGTTCATTGAACTTTTTAACAGCGATGCAGTGAGAACTGATTTCTCTACAATGCCAGTTATAAAATTCTGGATCAAGTGTTTGTAGTCATATCCTGTTCTGTCTGAGACTGTGCTTTGCCTTCTTCTTCCATTTCCAACAACATATCTTTGTGAAACAGCGTTTTCCAGCTTGTTAGTTATCAAGTCTAAATATAGAAGCAGAGTTGTAGTGGAAGATGATCTTCATTGTGCTCTTGCAAAGACTGCCCAGAGAATTTCTGATCTGGTGAGAAAGACGCCATCTCAACCTTCACACTGATGTTGGCTTTTTACACATACTGTAGCAAAATATAGCAATGTAGTTTACTGTTGTTATATTAAGATTGTTACTCATGCTACACCATGCTTCAAGACAAAATTTCATTTATTTGTAATTAGAAATAAATATTTCACAATATGTAATTACATATTGTTTTTGTAATTAATCACTATGCTTTAATTATGTTCAATTTGCAACAATGAAAATACATTCTGCATATCAGATATTTACATTACAATTTATAACAGTAGCAAAATTACAGTCATGAAGTAGCAATGAAATTAATTTTATGATTGGGGGTCATCCCAACATGAAGAACTGTATTAAAGGGTTGCAGCATTAGGAAGGTTGAGAACCACTGTCCTAGGAGGATCATCTTGGGAAACAGACCTAATAGTGGTATTACTAAGGCAAAGAGCACATAGTTTGAGATCTGCTATGACTAAAAAACCTTTATTTACATTTTTTAAAATCCCTTTGATATTTTTTACCTTTCATTCTTCCATATGAAATTTATTACTATTTTAGATCAATTATATCATATTTTGGTAACTTAATTGGAATAGCATTGAATTAGTAGATTTAGACAGAACTGTCATTTTTGTTATACCAGCTGGGTTCCCCCATGAACAATGAATATCTTTCCAATTTAAATCTGACCTCATTTTTACAAAAATGCTTTATAATTATGTTAATGTAGTTCCTAGGTTTGTCTTAGCACATATACTCCAAAGTATCTCATACTGTCTACAGTTATTTTAAATGAAAAATAAATCTCATTACCTTTCTTTTTTCTTCCTCTACTGTTTATTTTTTATTATTTAATATTTTTTAACAATTAAATGTAAAAATAATTTTAATATTCTCTTTTTTAAATGTTGTGTGCTAAATTTTCTTCCTCTATCTCCTCTCCCCCTCATTGAGAACGCAAGCAATCTGACACAGGAGAGAGACAGAGACAGAGACAGAGAGACAGTCAGAGACAGAGAGACAGAGAGACACACAAATATGTAGTCATACAAAACATTTCCATGTAAATCATTCTGTGAAAGAAAACAGACCAAAATAACAAGAAAAATAAAGAAAAAATATCTTTGTTCTGCATTTAGGCTCTACCATTTCTTTGGAGATGGATAACATCTTTTATCTTAAGTCCTATAGAATTGTCTTGGATCATGAAATTGCTGAGAATAGCTAAGTTAATCATAGTAGATAATCATACAATCTTGCTGCAACTATCTACAATGTTTTTGTAGTTCTGCTCATTTCGCTTTGCATCATTTCATGTCTTTCCATATTTTTTTTTCTTCTGAGAGCATCCTGCTCATTATTTCTAAAGTACAATAGTATTCCATCACAATCACATGCCACAACTTGTTTGGTCATTCCCCAATTGATGGACATCACCTCAATTTCCAATTTTTTGCTACCACTAAAACAACTGCTATAAATATTTTTGCACACATAGGTCCTTTTCCTTCTATTTTTTTAAATTTCTTTAGGATACAGACCTAGTAGTGGTGTTGCTTGGTCAAAGGATATACATGGTTTTATAGCTCTTTGGGCATAGTTCCAAATTGCTCTCCAGAATGGTTGAATAAGCACACAACTTCACCAACAGTATATTAGCATTTTAATTTTCCCACATCCCCTTCAATATTTGTCATTTTCTTTTCTGTTATATTATCCAGTCAAACAAGTCTGAGGTTGTAGCTCAGAGTTGTTTTAGTTTGCATTTCTCTTATCAATCGTGATTTCAGAGTATATTTATATGACTATAGATATATTTGATTACTTTGTCTGAAAACTGCCTGTTCATATTCTTTCACCATTTATTACTTGGGTAATGGCTCTTGTTTCTATAAACTGAAAAATGAAGTCTTTATCAGAGAAATTCACTTTAATTTTTTTTCACCATAATGACTGCAACTATTTATTTCCCTCCATCCTATTTTCCCTTCTCTCTCTCTCTCTCTCTCTCTCTCTCTCTCTCTCTCTCTCTCTCTCTCTCTCTCTCTCCCTCCCTCCTCTCAGTCTAATTTTGTGTGTGTGTGTGTGTGTGTGTGTGTGTGTGTTTATGGGTCTCCCCCTCTCCCTACTTTTGGTGCATCCATTTTCAAAACTGTTTTCCTTTTGACTTTTACCTCCCTCAAACTTCCCTCTCTTCTATTGGCTCCCCTCTCCTTCTCTTATCCCCTTCTCTTCCTACTTTCCTATATGGTAACAGATTTCTAAAACCAAGTGAGGGTGTATATTATTCCTTCTTTCAGTCAGTTCTGATGGTAGCGAGATTCATGTGCTCCCACACACACACACTTTGCCCATTTTCCCCTCCACTGCAAAATCTCTTTCAGACCTCTTTTAAGTCACATAATTTATCCCATTCTACCTTTCCCTTTCCCCTTCTCGCAGTACATTCTTCCTCCTCATCCCTTATTTTTTAAAGATAATCATACCATCAAATTCAACTCATACTTTTTGTCTTCTCTCTATGTATACTCTTTCTAGCTGCCCTAAAAATGAGAAGGTGTTTAGGAGTTATACGTTATCGTGTTCCCATGTCAGAATATAACCAGGGTATCCTCATCCAGTCCCTTATGATTTCTCTTTCCTGTTTACATTTTCCTGCTTCTCTTGGATCTTGGATATGAAAGTCCAAAGTTTCTATTCAGCTCTAGTTTTTATATCAGGAATGCTTCAAAGTCCCCTCCTTTACTGAATATTCTTTTTTTTCCTCCAAAGTATTATATGCAGTTATGCTGAGTAGGTGATTCTTGGTTGTAATCCTAGTTCCTTTGCCCCCTGGAATATCATATCCTAAGCCCTCCACTCCTTTCATGTAGAATCTGCTAAATGTGATAATATCCTGACTGTGTCTCCACACTGTTTGAGTTATCACTTCTTGTCTACTTGGAGTACTTTCTCCTTGATCTGGGAGGTCTGGAATTTGGTTATAAATATTCCTGAGAGTTTAAATTTTGAAATCTCTTGCAGGAGGTAATCAGTGGATTCTTTTAATGTCAGTTTTACCCTTTAGTTTTAGAACAGTGGCTTCCTAATTCCTATTTCCAATAACTTTCTAATGCCACAACCCTTTAATACTCATATGCGGGTGTATCAGCATGTGGGCAGACCCACCTGGAGATGAATAGAGGAGCAGTGTCTCGGTTCTTAAGAGCATCAGAAATATGTGTTTTCTGATGGTCTTAGGCAACCCCATTTAACCCCCAAAGGGGTTGCAACCCATAGGTTGAGAACTGCTGTTCTAGAATATCAGGACAATTTTGACAATTTTCTGAAAGATGATGTCTAGATTCTCTCTCTCTCTCTCTCTCTCTCTCTCTCTCTCTCTCTCTCTCTCTCTCTCTATCTATCTATCTATCTCTTTCTTTGATCATGACTTTCAGGTAGTTTAATAATTTTTAAATTATCACTCCTAGATCTATTTTTCAGGTTACTTGTTTTTCTAATAAGATATTTTTTTCTTTAAAAAAATTTCTTTGGATTTTGTTTGTTTCTTGATGTCTCATAAAGTCATTAGCTTCCACTTGACCAATTCTAATTTCTGGAATTATTTTCTTCAGTGAGCTTTTGTGCCTCCTTTTCTATTTGGCTGATTCTACTTTTAAGGAGTTCTTCTCTTAAGTAAATTTTTGTGTATATATATTTTCCCATTTGGTAATTCTGCTTTCCAATTCCTTCTTCTTTTCAACCCTGGAACTGTGACAAGCGTTCCCACTCCATTGTGGCTGCAAGCTCTGCTTTGCCAATGTTCCTCCTTGCACTGGGACTAAGACTCAGAACTATGACCCAGATCCAAGTATAGGTAATACAACAGAGTCCTATCAACAAAGGGACACCAATAAATTTCCTTCTGACCTGTTGTCTGATCCCCTTAATATCTGTGGGTTGCCAAGAGGTCTAGAAACAATTACTGCTGCCAGTGATTCAGTCACCCCAATGCCTGCTCCTAACTTCTGGGGGCCTGATCAATGCTGACGCAGCTTGTGCTAGACTATACTCCTTTCTCACCCTGGTGCAACAGCTCTTTCCTGTTCAACTTATAAATTGTCTAGGGCTAGAAAATTGTCTCACTCCATCTTTTTGTGGTTCTACTCTCCTAGAATTTGTTTGGCGTCATTATTTAAAGGTATTTGGAGGGGTCTTGGCAAGAACTCGGGTGAGTTCCTGCCTTTACTCCTCCATCGTGGCTTCATCCATTTTACTATTTCTTCTTGTATAGCTTTGTTGGTGATATACAGAAATGCTGATAATTTGTATAGGTTTATTTTATATCCTGCTACTTTTCTAAAATTATTGATTCAATTAACTCTTTAGTTAAATTGCTAGGATTTTTCAAGTATATCATCATTGCATCTGCAAAAGGAAATGATTTTATTATCTCATTGCCCATTATGATTACTTCAATTTCTTTTTCTTCTCTTATTTTTATTGGTAACATTTCTAATACAATACTGAATAATACTGGTTATAACAGACACCCTTATTTTATTCTTGGTCTTATTGAGAAAGCATATCCCCATTACAGATAATGTTTGCTCATGGTTTTAGGTAGATACTTCTAATCATTTTAAGGAAAAATTCATTTATGTGTATACTTTTGAGTGTTTTTAATAGGAATGAGTATTATAATTTGTCTAAAGCTTTTTTCTCTATCTACTGATGTAATTAAATGTTTTATGCTCCTTTTGTTATTGATATAATCAATTATGATGGTTTTCCTTATTTTGAATCAGCCCCATATTCCTGGCATAAACCCTACTTGGTCACAACGTATACCCTTTACAACATATACTGCTATAATTTCCTAGCTGGTATTTTATTTAGGATTTTTGTATCCACATTCATTAGTAAAATTGGTCTATAATTTTCTCTGATTTTGTTCTTCCTGGTTCAGGCATCCGAACTATTTTGTTTAATAAAAGGACTCCTTCTTTGCCTTTTATTTCAAATAATTTATTTAACATTAGAATAAATTGATCATTAAATGTTTGGTGGAGCTGACTTGTAAATTATTCTGGTCCTGATACTTTTTTTTCTCTAGGAAGCTCATTTATGATCTGTCTAATTTCTTTTTCTAAAATAGTTTTTATTTAGATATTCCGTCTTCTGTTAATCTGGGAACTTTATATTTTTGATAAGTATTCTTTTTCTCTTAACTTGTTAAATTTATTGACATATAATTGGGGAAAAGAACTAGTAATAATTCTTTTAATTTCACCTTCATTAGTGGTGTAGTCCCCCTTTTCATTTTTTTATGCTAGTGATTTTTCTTCTTTCTTTTTAAAATCATATTAACCAACAGTTTATCTATCTTATTGGTTTTTCATAAACCAGCTCCAGGTATTATTTATTCATTTAATGGTTTTCTTATATTAAGTTTTATCAATCTCATCTTTACTTTTAGGATTTCTAATTTGTTGTTTAATTAGAGTTTTTAATTTGTTCTTTTTCTAGGGTTTTTTAATTGCATACCCAATTCATTGATCTGTTCTTTCTCTATTGTACTGACATAAGCATTTAGAAATAAATTTTTTTCTGCAATTATTGTTTTTGCTGCAACCCATAAGTTTTAGTATGTGGTCTCATTATTATCATTCTCTTTAATTACATTATATATTGTTCCTATTACTTATTCTTTAACATACTCTCTAAGATTAATTATTTAGTTTAATCTTTGTTTCTATGGTCTGTTATTAGATGTAATTTTACTGAATTATATTCTGAAAAGTATGCATTTAATATTTGTACATTTAACTGTAAAGCTTTTATGCCCTAATATGTGACCAAATTTTGTAAAGGTGCTATGAGAAAGATATATTCCCTTCTATTCCAATGCAGTTCTCTTTAGATAACTATCACATGCAGCTTATCTAACATTCTATTCTTCTCCTTGACTTCTTTCTTATTTTTTTGTTAGATTTATATAATTCTATGAGAAAATTTACATCCTTCACTATTGTAGTCTTGCAATCTATTTCCACTTATAACTCATTTACCTTTTTTTTGGTAAGACTTGGACGTTATAGCATTTGGTACATATATGTTTAATATTGATTTTACTTCATTATGTATGATATTACTTCATTATCTATTAATGACATAATACAGTTTCTCTACTTATATTATTTATCATTTGTTATTATTCATTATAATTTAAATAATACATAACTTAAATCTATTTTAATTTTAACTTTTAGATCATGATTGCTGTCCCTGCTTTTTTTTACATCAACAAAAGCATAATAAATTCTACTCCAACCTTTTATTTTTACTCTAGATGTGTCTCTCATTTTAAAATGTGTTTGTTGTAAACAACATATTGTCACATTCTGGGTTTTGGTCCATTTTACTGTTTCTGTTTTATAGGTGAGTCCATCCCATTCACATTTAAAGTTTTAATTACTAGTTAGGCATTTCCTTCCATCACAGTTTTCCTCACTGTTTATTCTTCTTTCTCTCTTTTACCCTATCCTTCCTCAGAAGTTGAATTTAATTCTGACTATTACCTCTCTAATCTGCATACCCTTCTAAGATTCCCTCTCTTATCCTCTCCACTTTCCCTCATATTTCTCTGTAAGTTAAGAAGACTTTTATGTTCTACCAGATGTATATATCATTCCCTCTTCAACTCATTTTAGATGAGAATAAGATTACTGTACTTCCCACTTTCTCTGCCTTTCTCCCCTTCACTGTAAAAGTTCTTCCATTGAAGCCTCTCTAGTATAAGATAATTTACTCCACTCTATTCCTCCCTATCCAATTTTATTTTTTAAGGACCATTCTATAACAATCAATTCAATCCCAAGCCTTTTATCTATGTATGCTTTTTAAAAAAAAACTACCCTAGTAATGATAATATTCTTAAATATTATAAATGCTATTCTCCCATATAAGATATAAGTAATTTTACTTAATTGAATTCCTTATAATTACTCTTTCATGTTTACCTTCTTATGTTTCTTCTAATTCTTGTAAGTCAAAGTTTCTGTTCAGTTCCGGTCTTTTCCTCAGTAATACCTGAAAGTCCTTTAATTTATTAAGCATATTGAGAAGTTATTTTTTATTTCAAACACTGCTCCTTTGCTTTTTGAAATATCATACTCCATGACCTTTGGTCTTTTAGTATTGAAGCTGCTAAGCTTTGTGTTATCTTGATTGTAGCTCCACAACATTTAAGTTGTTTCTTTCTAATTGCTTCTAATATTATCTCCTTTATGCAGGAGCTTTAGCTACAACATGCCTGGGAGTTTTAATTTTGGGATCTCTTTCAGGCAGTGATTAGGGAGTTTTTTGTTTGTTTCTTTTTTTTCAATTTCCATTTTCTTGTTCTAAAGCTTAATTTTCCTTAATTTCTTGAAGTATACTGTCTAAACTTTTTTTTCCTTCATAACTTTCAAGAAGTCCAACCATTCTTATTATTTCCTCTCAATCTATTTTCTAGATAAATTGTTTTATTTTTCTACTGATATACTTCATGTACTTTTCTATTTTTTTCATTTTTTTGTTTTATTATTTCTTGATGTCTTATGAAGTCATTAATTTCCCCTTGTTTGATCCTAATTTTTAAGGAGTTATTTTCTTCCATAATTTTTTAGATTTCTTTTTTTCAAACTCATTAACTTTCTTTTCATAATTCTCTTGATGTTTTTGCATTACTCTTATTTTTCCCTATTTTTAACCTGTTCTACTTGATTTTTGAAGTCTTTTTAAAAAACTCTTTCAAGAATACTTTTTTGGGCTTGTGATCATTTTACATTTTGCTTTGAAGACTTACAACTATTTTAACTTTATTGTCTTCATCTGAGTTTGAACACGGATCTCTATCACCACAGTAGTCATCTATGGTCAAGTTTTGTTTTTTCTCTTGTTTACTCTTTTTTTTAATGGCCTACTTCTTGATTGTTAACTTCATATTAGGGTTTGGTTCTGCTTCCAGGATCTGAGGAATGTCTCAGGCTTTAGGTTTTTCATGCCGTTCTTTTCTGAGCTCTGAGGGCCTTTGACCTCTTGGCTCTTCCATGTCCTATGATCAAAGGCCAGGTGTGGTCACTATTCCTCCAGCTCACACCTTGGTCTATGAGTGATCTCAAGTATTTCTCTCTACTCTTGAGTCGAGATTAGGGCCCCCAGCTCTTCTATGCTCTTGCTTCCTATGGTCTTCCAACTGCTGTGTCAGCTTGCCCCTCTGCTCTGGAACCGAAACCACTCTCCTATGAGTGACCACAACCAGTAAGGTCCCATATCTCTAGACTTCACTCCGCATGTGCTTGCTCTTCCTCACCACCAGTCATAGCCTGGGACCATACTGTCACTGATCCTGAGCCCTGCATCCAGTGTCAGTGGATGGAAATCTTCTCCTGATCAACCAGAACCCCATGAAGTCCATGGGCTGAAGTTCCTAAAGCTGAGGCTGCCTCAAACACAGCTGCCTCCAGGGTTTGTTGTTTGTTCACTTGGAGGTATCTGCCTACCAGTATCTGCACTGAAGGTCAGCTTTCTTAATGTCCACCTAAGTTGTCTTAGTCGTTATGCTCATTTTAAATTATTTCTACTGCTCTAAAATTCACTTTGAGGTGCTATTTTAAGTTACTTGGGTGGAATTTTAGAGACCCTGGTAATTTCCTGCCTTATTCTGCCATATTCTCACAATTCCCTCCAAATTTAATCTTAACGATGGTGCCACAGCAAGGTCTGGGGCAAATCATGAGAGCTACCCTGAGAGTAGAGTTGCATAGAAGCTGTGCATCATGATCTCCATCTTGTCCCCCCCAATTCACACATTCTTCCTTCTCCTCTTTATTCTAGTCTCTGATGGAGAATTTAGGGCTAGGTTTTTCTCCTTGCCAAATTCAATCCTCCACATGTAGCCTTAATCCCATTATCTCTTCTATCCTTTGATCTTAACTCCTCAATTATTCCTCTCTCTTTAACAGCCAAATGGATTCTTAAACTGGGGTCCAGGGGGGAGGAGCCAAGATGGCAGCATAGAAGCAGCAAGATCAGCAGCTCCTGCATGGCCACCTTAAATACACATAAAACAACTAATTTTACAGCTCCAAAATCCACAGAACTGCAGAAAAGATATCTCCCGCTGAAGGTAGTTGGGCAGGAGGGACCCATCGCAGCAGGTCTGGAGCCAAGGCAAGCCCAGCACAAAAAACTGGCCTGACCCCAGGGTGGTGGGGAGAAGCCGCAGCTGCAGCCACAGCCATTCTAGCGCTAAAGGCTAAAAAGCGAATCTGAAAGAATTCAAGAGCGACAGAACCCACAGAGAGACTGAGCGAGTCTGATTCCCAGCCCAGGAAAGTGCCTACTTAGGTTGGGGTAAGAAGAACACTGAGCACAAGGAAGCTGCGCCAGCATGGAGCAGAGCAGTGAAGAGCAGACCGAGAGGAAAAACTCCAGCCAGGCATCCAGCAGACTCACCCAGCCTGAGAATTTTCCAGCCAGCTCACCAGAGGACAGAGGATCATCAAACCGGGTAGGAAAAAACTCGGGGCCCATAGCAGGGGCAGCAAATTCTGTGGGGACAATCTGGATGTTTAAACTTATACACCCATACTGCCAGAAGCCAAGATGGAGGAATAAAGTTTAATGGCTCCTCTAAATCCCTCTCAGACCAAGAAAAGTCTGGAATTGTTCTAATCAGAGTAAAAGCTTGAATCAGGGGAAGCAGCCCCAGGCTGAGGCACGGCTTAGGAGGGCAGGGAGAAGACAGTACAGAATCTAAGCCCAGTAGGGTGGAGCCAGCAAGCCCTGCCCCGAAAAGTCGATTTAGCACCACTCGCCCAATCAGCAAACAACAGCTCTGCCTCAGGCCTTCAGCTGTAGCCGGCCCTGAACCTGCTTGAGCCATAGCTCAGGGGCACAGACTCTGAAACTCGAAGGAGCTAGACCACCTGACCCCAACAAGCTACTCAGTAAGCCATCAGGGTACCTCAGGGGAATTATTGAGAGTCTTGGCATTGGCATCAGGATACATACTCAGAGCTTACAGCTACCAAGCCCCCACCTCCCAACCTGACAAGCTTAACACTCCGGCACCCCAAACTTGGATATCCACTCCAAATTCCAGGACAAAGGCACTCACAATGGGGAAGAAGGAAACTGCAAAGGCTAGGACCATCAAATCCTTTTATACTGAGCAGGAACAAACAAATTCAGAAGGCAACAGGAACTCTGTAACCACACTAGAGACCACAGAAGGAAATGCAAATTGGTCTCAAGCCTTCTTGGAGGATCTCAAAAGAGATTTTAAAAATGAAATTAGAGAACT
>JAQQSW010018474.1:0-11236 GCA_028646575.1 Pseudocheirus occidentalis | reverse complement strand
TTTTAGAAAACTACCTAACAGGTTTGGTTGACACTCTAGTCTACATAGCACTAGAGGGACACCCTCAAAAAGACGGTGTTTGAGCCTTTCCAGAAAACCTTATGGAATTGAGGATACAGACTTATGTGCCAAATGTGCACAATGTTTTGCTAAAGAGAGAAAATATTTAAGGGGGTGGGGGAGAAGAAAGGGCAATGGGCATAAATGTAATCACTATCTAGATGAGGGAAATCATTATTATTCTCTCTTGGAATATTTAAAAGACAGGATACTCCCACTGTGACTTTTTAATATAGAACTCCCTTTTTCTGTGATTCCTCCTCAATCTAAATTGATTTTTCTGTAAGGGCCTTTTGCAACAAGAAAATAACCAGTCAAGGAAGGAGGGAAAGACAACAATCTTTAATAAGCACAGCACACTGTTGTGGACCCTATAAACAAATCCAAAGAGGACTGAGAGACACAGAAGGTTTGAGGCAAGAGACACTCATGCCTGGGAGGAAAAATCACATTGGTAATGGAAAAGTATGAGAAAACCTAGCCACCGGTTCAAGTAATACCCTGATTCATGGGATTTCCGGAAGCCGAGACTCTCATAAAGTCGTTGGGCTGGGTGATTGGAGCTGGGAGTCTCAAGGACCACTCCATCATACCCCCTATCTCGGGCAAACTGGAGCACAGTCTGGACCAACGTCTTGGCCAGCCCTTTGCCTCGATAATTGCTCTTCACAGACAAACGGACCAATTCCTGATAATTCCTTCTTCCAAACAGCTTCTTTGCTGGACGGGTACCAATGATGCCTACTACCTGATGCTCAGACTCTGCCACCCAAAAAATGGAGTCGCTCCCACTCAGGAAAGACTTCTGGATATCCAGCAGGTCAGAATTCAAGGAACTCTCTATATACTGTATTATACAATTCCTAAAAGCCAGCCAGTAGGCAGCTAAGAGGCCAAATAAAGACAGGAGACACAGAACAAGGGAACCAGAGGCCAAAACCAGGGCAAAAGGCACCCCCAGGAGGACCACCAATACTTTTATCTTCTTCAGCAAAGGCCAGAAGTCAGAAGGTGCATTTCCCCGCAGTCCCTTAGAGAATAATTCCCTCACGGGCAACCAGTCATGGTCTTGGTATCTCCTGATGTGGTAGGGAGCCATTGGTGTTTCTGTCCCTGTCTCCTGGACAATCTATAGAAGAAATCAGACTGAGCCCTTAGAATTCCCTCCTGCCACACCTTAGCTACACCACCAAGCTCACTTTGTGCCTTTGGAATTGAAATACACCCTAACCTGAGTGGGAAAAGGCTATCCCCATTATTCTGCCCTCTTCCTGCTCCAGCCCTCCCTCTGTCCCTCTGCCACTGTGAAACTGAAGGAGAGAAGTTACACCAAAAAATCAGTGTTAGTGACTGAGACTTAGAGATTCTTCATCAGCCCCTCATTTTCTCAGGACAGGAAAAATGAATCAGAGAGGTTCTAGAGAACCCATCTAGGACAACTCCTTCACTTCAGAGATGAGGAAACTGAGGTTCACAGATGTTAATTGACTTCCCCAGGGTCAAAGGCTTTAGAAGCAAGATTTGAACCCAGTATTTCCCCACTCCTTGTCTAGCCTTCTGCTTCTCTAGAGGAACTGACTTCACCAAAGTAAATGGGGGCAGAAGAAGAAAGGGCAAGGGAATCAGAGAAATCCCCTTAGGCTACCACAGGATGGGAAGGATATGCCTTCCTGCCTAATCTAGATCCTCAACAAGCCCTATGTTAATAGAGAAGGCAGGTATACCCTGGCTCGGGCTTTCTCCCTTCTTTTCTCTCTCATTCACGTCTCCTTCCTCTCTCTCAATCTCCTTTTTTCTCCTTCTCTGTCTCTCTGCCTGCCTCCCTCCCCACCCCCATCCCTTCCTTCTCCCCTCTGTCTTTCTAGCTGTGTCTCCCTCTTCTTCTCCATCTCCCCCTTGACCTCCCATTCTTTGTCTCTGTCTCTCTCTGTCTCTCTCTTTGTCTGTCTCTCTCTCTCTCACCTGCCCCCCTCCCAGCCTCACCTCCTCACCTGTATTTATTTCCAGGCTCCAGTAGCTAGCTGCCAGTCCTCTTGCTTCCTAACTCCATGAGTGTTTAGCACCACATTATCTGCCCTCACTTATGAAAGACCATTCTCCAACTAAAACATCATGTGTCCTACCAAAAGAACTATGACCCTCCCTTAGGTATACAATAACCTGCTGATTAAGAAACCCAAGGTTCCACCTTTCATTCTTTCTAAAGGTCTTCAGCTCCTCCTTCCTACTTAGCAAATACAACCTTAGGTGATGGCATAAACCTTGACTGCCTCATGTGTGAAGACAATTGAGATTGTCTCAAATTTGTCCAATTATATCTTATTTGCTTTCATATCTCCCCCAGTAGATTTTGTGGGAGGTGTTTGTGACCCCAAAATAAGTAGTTAGAGACTTTTCTTCAGAAAAGCACAACGGAGTTTTATTGCTTTCTCATGAGAAAGGACACAACCAGGGTCACCCAAGATGGTACCAGTGAGGGAGTGCAAGTGCATATACATTAAAGCAAGTTTATACAGACCTTAATGATGAACCTTCATCTATCCAGTGGCTCCTCTTCCCATAGACTAGGCTTCATACTCACAGTCTAAATGCCACAACTTTTCCCTAGAAAAAAAGGGAAAAAGGCATGAAACAGACAACTTTGCTCAGCCAAAAGGGAGGGGTAGAGTCCTCGTAAACAGGACTTCACTGTAACACCTGGTATACTTCCTTATCTAGGTTAACTCTGCTTTCTCAGCAAGGCAGTTTCTGAGGAAAAAGCGATGCAGTCTAGGACGCTTTTGTCTGTAACTTCAGTTTGTTAAATCTCACTTGTGTTTGGGTACCTATGTGTATAACATCAATTTGTAACAAGCCTGTGCAATTAAGTTGTAAAAATCACACTTTCCCCCAGCCATAAAGGCATTCTTTGCCTTTCCTCTTCCCCTAACCTAAAAGTCTTTTCCCTTAGCTAGCAAGTCTGCCTAGATAACAGTACCTATGAAAAAGATAATTTTTTTTACTTCAAAAGCATTCTATAAACAAACTCTAAGAGAAATTTATATCTCCTTTGTTCTAAGTGGCCAGCTGCATCCAAAAGCCTTGAACAACATTATCATAGAGGTAATTTCCTCCCAATATGGTCTAGCTCCCAGACTTGGCAGCTCCAGAAACAATCAAGCCTATCCTCCCAACAGCCATATGGGCCATATACCCTCACTCTTGACCAAAAAATAACCTAGTGGCATTTCAAGCCAAAAATCACACCTCCAGATAGCCCTCACCCAGGGGGATCTCCCAGTGAATTATGGGCAATACACCTGTGCAGTTGATATAAAAAGTGCATGTCCCTTTAAGCACTGACCACTGCTAAACTCCTCCCCAACTCCTCCCCAACTCCTCCCTAACTCCACCTTTGTCCACCTAATTAACATAATTAACCTTTGACTGACAGTTTTATTGAGTTTAGTTGTTACACAAATGAATTGGCCAGAGACTAACTTTTCCTCCAACCATAACAAAAGACTTGGGAAGGTACTTAAATAATAATCAGGCCAAATAGGTTACCTCCCTCTAAGAAAATTGGTTGCACTGAAATTATCTTTCTCAAAACATACTGAAGATGTTTCTGATTTAATTTCAGTTATTTTGGGATATGGAATGACTACACATTCAGGTCAAAAGCAAGATAGCACATATTTGCAGCATGCTTGTTATCTTATACTGACCATTTGCTCTAAATATAGAAATTTAGTATAAAAGGATGGCACAGGGACAAGATTTATACCAAGTATAACAGAACAAAGCATCCTTAAAATTCAGATGATCCAGGTTTCCAACCATGCAGTAACAATTCCACCTCATAGCCACACTCAGGAATAGCCATGGGGATAACATTGCTTTTCAAAGGAACAAAATGAGAAAACAGAGTCAGGAGGATCCCATCTTAGATGGGATCTAAAGCTGGCTAAAGCTTTTTTGTGATGTAGACCCCCACCTGAATCACATTCCCTCTGAATAATTTGGGGCCTTTCCCTCATATGGTGCCTTATTATATGAATATTGATTATAGATGGATCATTGAGATACATTAGAGAACTCAAAAGAAAGTAAGCTACATCTCCTGAGCTTTAACTCAAAGAGCAAGTTTCACTAATCACAGCTTAGTGAAAAATTTACCAGGACTTAATATCTCAAATTTAAAGTTGTTTTGGTTTAAAAAACTAATTGTTAGAGATGATTTCTATATACTTGCAAATTATTAGCAAGTCAAGTTCATTAGCTAGGAATTCCATAACCCAAATAAGCCTTTGCCAAGTTTACAGAATAAAGGGGGATGGACAGGGACCCCAGAGAAGGAACTTCCTTTTCATCCCATCTATCCTTAGAGCTCCTATGAGCTGTGCCTTCTGACTAGCTCTGAGGACTGCTCTGAAGGCACAGAACCAATCTAGCTGAGGCTTTCACCTAATCCCCTCCTTTCCACACACATAGTAAACATTTACCAGTGTTAGGTTTCAGCACTAAAACAATACCAACAATCTTACAATTTTCATAAGTGATAGCCAAACTCTTTTACCTTTAACAAAACAATAAATTCCAGAGGACATTAGTTGCATTTCCATATAATATAGAAATAATTCAAATCAATGTAAATGTTGACTGGCTTCTATACTTTGAGCCATCACCCTTCCCTCTCCCCCCACAGCTGCTGGGGGAATGGGGGAAGAATGTGTTGAATCTGGGTGAAACCTCCAGGCTTTCTGGGTGGGCTATATGGTGCCAGTGGAGCCCTCACTGTAGACTCATTGAAAAATCCTCTACAAGTAACAAGTCAAATGTGAAGACCAGACTGATACAGAACACTGTGCTAAGCACACTGCACATGTTATTTCATTTGATCTAATAAGGTGCAGGTTCTGGGAGCCCCCTTGAGCTCTCCTTGAACCTTTGAGGTACAGGCTCTGGGAGCCCGAGGTCAAGGGGGCTCCCAGAGCATGCACCTCATCAGATCCTCACAACAAACCTATGAGGGAGGTGACACTATTATTCTTATTTTACTGCTGAGGAAACAGAATCAGACAGATGTTCAGTTGATGGCTCTTCCATCTCTCTGAGTGGCTTCTCTGTGCTTCCTTGACTTCTTGTCAAAAGGAAGTTCCTTCCAAGGTCAAAGCCCTTGGGGAGATTGTGGGAACACTGAATATTGCCTACCTAGTCCTTAGCTTGCAGTCACTCACAGTACCCCCAATTTTCAAGACAATGCCTCTGGGGGAAGAGGCTATGTGCATTTTTGATAAAGGAAAAAAGGGGGGATTCAGAAGAATGAAAGTAGGAAGATCCCAAAGCATTTACCTTTAATTGAGGGTAAAGTCCAAATTAAAGAAACATTCAGAGTTAATGTATGAAAAAGAAAATTAGTTTAACATATCACAGTCACTACATGTTGTTTGTCCTTTGTTCTCACAGGAGACTAATGACACCAGGGACAGTCATGTCTTGACTTGCAAGTGAATTGGCTTGTGAAGCAGAGCTCTGCAAACTCATCAACCTCACTCTCTCCTCCAGAGTCATCAGAGACTAGCAGCAAGATGTCAGTCAAGGCCACTGATGATGATGACCCAGCCTCTGCATTTTAGAAATAAAATGAACCTCCAGAGCCATCTAGTTCAGCTTGTACCTGATCAAGATTGTCCTTACAACACACCTGACCATGATATACCATGATATAGACCATCTCAGAGGGAAGACACTAACGTTGAGTGAAATCTTGGAACCCTGTAAAGCACTTGGAGCCAGCAGTCAAATTTTCTTACATCCTGATTCTGTCATCCAACACATAAGCTATTCATCTCATTTTTCTCTTATCTACAAATTTGACAAGCATAGCACCTGTCCTTTCATTCAAATCAACAAATCCAAGGCTATAGAGCCCAGGCCAATGAGAGATTACTAGGGTGCCTCCTGATAGACCTCCATTCAAACTGATACCAGCTTGCTAACAACTTTTTTGGGGGTTCATTCAGTCAAGTAGCTGCAAATCCACCTAACTTATCATCTAGCAGGTAGACCACATCTCTATACATTATGCATAAAAAATAGTCAAAGACAAATACTGCCTGAAATCAAGGTCTATGTCCATAGCATTCTCTGTTCTTAAAGTCAAATTACCCTTTTGAAAAAGTCATGGCAATCTTGCATGATGTAAACCCAATGGAGCCCAACAGTTACTGATTCATGCTCTCCTTTCTAAATGGTCACAAACAATCACTTTGAGCATTGCCAAATCATTTTGATAAATTGCTTCAATCTATGCTCTGTATTTTCCTCATTATTTCTCTTTCTCCTAGATGTTTAATCATCCTGGTCTCTGTTCTGACAAATTCTTGATCTGAGTATAAGGACAATTGTTTCAGCTTCCAAAGAACCTGGGGTTTTCTTGCCTACAATATAAATTAAGGCAAATGGCTCACACTTTGGGGGCTCCAACTATATTTCACTTCCCTGGTATCATTTCTGCTACTGTTATCTCTACCAGTCCTAGTTAGACATGATGGCCATCATCTGCCCAATCTAAATTTTCTTTCAACGAAGCCAGCAATCAATCAATCAATTAAAACCATGTATTAAGTCCTTCCTGCTCTGTACCAATCACCATACTAAGTGCTAGAGACACAAAGAAAAGTAAAAGCAGTCTGCTTCCATGAAGCTTACATTTTAATGAAAGAGGCAACAAGTTAATAAGTAGATGGATTCAGAGTGGATAGAAGGTCATCTCAGAATAGAACACTAACAAATGGGCATCCAGAAAGGAAGAATTTGAGCTGAATCTTAAAGGAACACAGGGAAATGAAAAAAGCGTAGGCAAGTAGGGACAGGATTCCACGTGTAGAGGTGGGGTTACAACTAATTTGCCCCATTTTTCCTAGATAACTTAACTAGGTGAGATCTTTAGACTGAATGGAAAAATCCTCTGAAATAGAGTGACATTGCACAAAAATTATGTGGGGGTGGGACAAGAACTGACCCCAGCCAATCTATAAATAATTAAGCTAGTTACAACTAGATTGATTCATAACACTGGAGCAAGCATGATTTGTGGACAAAGTTCAAAGTCATTCTTAAACCTCCTTAACTGGTTTACTATTCTACTTACCACAACAGCCCTTCCAATCGTTCAGCCTCCCATGCCTCCTCATCCTGCCTCTCTCTTAACTTAAAATCTTGCCTCACAGTTCACTGAGAGAAAAGGAGGCCAATTCACAGAGAGCTCCATCTTCTTCCCTCCTCATCTCATATCATTCAGATGAGTTTGGATACTATCTCCTCCTTCATCTCTGTCTCATATGAAAGAGTGAATGATCCTTCCCCTTCTTTTTCTCCTATAGGCAAATCTCTCTACATACACAAATAATCCCATCCCATCCCATCATCTCCAGCAGATTGCCCTCTCTGTAATCCCTACTTGTTGCAGGTCAAAATATTTTGGGGGGACAGTTTCTATGCAGATGTCTTTGAGATTGCAGCTTTGGCTTCCAACTTTGAAGCCTACTCTCAGGGAACTTCCTTTTTCCTGTAGATACACTTTGATAAGAGACAACTCAAGTTCCCCATGACTTCCTGGGTCCTTGAAAATGAAGCCTTATCTTATATGAGCCACTTCCAGGGTATCACAGACTATTACATTGATAATAAAATTCCAGGATATGATTAGGATGAGTATATGAATCTTCGTCTTTTGGGTCTTTAGAAAGAATCATTAAATGGAGTTCATGGTTCTTCCTTGAACTACTCACATCATCTGGTAGTTTCTTGTTCACATTTCTGATCATGCTTAGTGCTGGACAATGAGTAGCCCATGACATATGGTGCTCATGAAGGACACATAGGAACCTGAAAGGAAGGTCCACCTGGGAGATGGCCCTTACAAGCAGAAGGAGCTCCAAAAATCATGAGTGAACTAATTTCAATCAACATTTTCTTAAGTCATTCTGTTCCACCAGGCTGATACAGGGATTTTCAAGCTTTCTGTTACCATAGGTCAAATGCATGGGTTCTAAGATCAGGAGCAATATTTTCAAGTATTAAAGAAAGTAGTGTAAGAAAGATTAATTTTGCTACTATGGAGGAGTTTTATTTTGTATGTTTGGAACATTGTTGCTCTGGGTTTTTAAAGGATGGTGCTATAGAATGTGAACCAGAAGGAAAACAGATAACTAAGAAGTTACTAGAGGAAGGAACCCAGAATTTCTCCATTTCTGTCTTTTTCTTCTATGGAGTATATTAAAAATATGTTTTACATTAGAAAAGAAAGTGCCAAAGGTGGCACAAACAATTAGGCACAATTCAGCTGTCTTTACACAGGGTTTATAGCAAATTAAAAAAGAATTTTTAAAATATCAGAATAAAAATTAGGAAAAAATAAATTACTTGCATGAAATATGTGAACAGAAGTTTTAAAGTTTAAGGGTCTCCTTTCCTCCAATCCAACTCTGGCCAAGTCTGATTGTAGGAAAGGCTGTCAAAAAATTAATAAAAATAATGAAAAGTATAAAGGAAATTTTTCCTTCAGATCAAAGAGACAGACTAACAAGCATTTAACCATTCTCCTCCCTCATCTAAAAGAGAAAAATTTTGTGTATCAGGATGCAATCAAAGGTTAATTTCATTTGGCACTAAGGCAAATTTAGAACCTATAAAGATTTTTTAAAATTCAGGGATACAGCTTCTAACTCTAGTACAGGACAAAGATCAGCAGCACTAGAACTTTTGCCCAGACTCTCCATACTGCACTTAGACATGAAAGGCTTTTACTTTCTAAGAAAAAAAAATTATTTTAGGAATCATTGTCGTAGTAAAGGTCAAAATTAGTTGTAAAACATAAGAAGTCTCTTGTCACTAACGAGAAGGTACTGAAGGGTAATTATGGTGTTTAAATCACCCTCCCAATTTGGATAAAGGAAATATGCAAAGCAAGACACATCAAGGGCTCTACTGAATTGTTAGTAGGCAGCCCTGGGGCAACTTGAATTTCCCATTCAGATTTTGCAACTCTAAGAAGAGGATAATAAAGCCTAAAATTCTCTATCAATAATTTTTACTTGTGATGATTTGAAACAAAATTTCACATATTATCTATGTTCTGCTGGATCTTTATTTTGTTAAATATTTCTTCAAAAATTTGATACTGGTCCTCCCCCCACCTCAGGAGTTTTACATGCAGTGGACCGTGAATCTGATACCTCTGAAGTAGAAGTAAGATAAATAGTAAGCACAAAAACTAAGTAAAAGTTTCATTGCAGAAAATCAGGTATTTACAACTTTACCTTACAAAAGGATGTTACAATAACTCCCCCTCGAGTCTTCTTTCATTCCAGATCAGATTAGGAAAAGAGAGTTCTACTCTTCCCTGCACTGGGCAAAGAAAGGAGGGTGAAGGGGCTTCAGCTAAACTGAGGGCTTGACTGTTAAAAGTTCTGAGTCCCTGCTACAGATAAAAAACCAATACCTATTTGTACTAGATAGGATAATCCATCATTTTATCAACAATTTTATATGATCTAGGAATTCAACTGACTTCATTTGAAGCTTAATGCTTTTGCTACAGCTAAAACAATTTGGCTGTCGCTTTTGGAACTTGTAAACTTGATCATGTTAGTGTCTTAATGCTAAAACCTAGACTTGTTCATTGATTACTGTATGTGGAAAAGAGGAAACTGGGTGAGAACTTTATTACATTCCTCCTGCATGTATGAGATTTAGCAAAGCATGAGCATCACTCTCAGCCCCTGATCTATATCAATTCCTCTTATTCTTGAATAATGTTAAGACCCCTGGAAACTATTTCTATAGGAAATATCATCCGACTAGGATAGGAACTTGTTTTAGTTAATGTAGTCCCTAAATAATGAACTTAACTTGCAAAAAAGTTGCAAAAGATTAATAAGGATTTTTAACAATTGCCTTTGGCATCGGTTGTTTAAATTTCAGAAAGAAAAATGGTAAATGATAACCCTTATATATTAAGAGACCTCCTAGATCTTTATTATGGCTAGATGAGAATAAAATTAACTCTAAGCTGTTATTGGTAAAAATTGCTGTTTAAGATAAAAGGCATTGACTGTGGATAATATAGGGGGAAAAATCAAGATGGCAGTGTAGAAGCAGGAAAACTCCGTAGCTCCCCCCATAACCACCTCAAATACCTATAAAATATGACTCTAAAAAAATTTTAGAGCTCCAGAACCCACAAAAGTACAGAGAAGCAAAATTCTCTCTGAAGGCAGCCTGACAGGCAGATAGCAACAGCTCATCAAAGTGCACTGCAAGCTGAGACCAGTCAGCACCAGGGTAGCCAGGACAAGCCACAGCTGGAGCATTCAGGAGAGTGGATCATTGGCAGCTGTGGAAGTTTTCAGAATTTTCAACACATAAGGGCCACGGACAAAGTGAAAGGACAGTGGAACTCAGCTAAATTTGTGGGAAAGAAGTTGGTCAGGCCACCAGCCACCAGGGCAAAAAAGCAGCAGAAGCGGCCCCCACAGCCACCTCCTTGTGGCTGCTTCAGAGATCTTGGCCTGCAGATTGCAGGGGGGCCAAGTGATCATTCAGAGGCTAAATGCTCTCGTTTTAACCTGCCTGGATTGGGATTGTGGTCTTGGGTGGTAGTCCTAAGGAGTGTGACCAGTGAGCCAAAGCTGGTGGGGGCTGCAGAGATTGCGGCCTCCTAATAGCTCCAGCAGCTGCAAAAAAAAAAAACCCATCAGTCTGGGACAAAGCTCTACCCTCTGGAAGCAGAATTCTACTGTGGCTCAAAAATCAAATTAATTGACTGGCAACATGAGCAGGCAAAGGAAGCAAAGTAAGCACAGTAATCCAATTTTAGATTCCTTTTTGGGGGGACAAAAAAGATCAAAGCATGGAATGGGAGGAAGACAACACAGTCAGAATTCCTGCACCAAAAACTTCCAAGAAAAATATGAACTGATTACAGGCCATAGAGGAGTTTAAGAAGGATTTTGAAAACCAAATAAGAGAAGTGGAGGAAAAATTGGGAAGAGAATTAGAATGATGCAAGAAAATCATGAAAAGAGAGTCAACAACCTGACGGAAGAAAATAACACCTTAAGAAATAGACTAACTCAAATGGCAAAAGAGGCCCAAAAAGCCAATGAGGAGAAGAATGCCTTAAAAAGTC
>JAQQSW010018473.1:0-11236 GCA_028646575.1 Pseudocheirus occidentalis | reverse complement strand
AAGTTGGGTGACAGTTCAGAGGGGAAATCTTGTGACTTCCAAGAATTTGAAATTTAACTTTATAAAATGGTGGAGGGGGAGGCAAAATGAAACCACTAATGGTATTTTATTCTACATATCTTATAAATACATATGTGTATGCACACGGAATCTGAGAGCCTCAGTAAAATAAATGTTTAAGGAATTGGTTATATACACAAGATTAAGATCTGAACAGGATGGCCCCTATCAGAGGAAAAAGACTTGTAAGCCCCTTCAAGACACAGCCTGTTTCAGGGCAGCCCTCAGCTCTGGAAAGACATATTGATAGCCACTGGCCAGAGTCCTTCGAGGTATCACCTTCTGGCCCTCCAGCAGTATAACAGCACGTTCCCGTCCAAAGATTGCTTGGACAGCAGGGCTGGGCAGAGGGAGGAAGGCAGGGCGACCCAGGACAGCACCCAAAGCCTTGGCAAACTCAGCATTGGTGGTAGAGGAAGCTGGAGAAACCCCATTCAGGATCCCATTAACATGGTTATTCTCCATAGCATGGACCAGGATCCCTGACATGTCCTCAATATGGATCCAGGGAAAGAACTGTCGGCCTGAACCAATAGGCCCACCAAGGCCTAGACGAAAGGGCAGCAGCATGTGGTTGATGGCACCACCCCCACGGCCCAGCACAGCACCTGGTACACAACAGAACATTATACAGGGCAGACCCAACAGCCTCCTGGGTAGTCCTATTGCTTTCTTATTCTGCCTCTTAGACTGATAACTTCCTGCCCCCTTTTTTTCTAGGTACCTCTCCCATTTTGTCTTTGATTTCATTCTGCTTTAGGCTTTTGTCAGAACCAGTGGTTGGGAAATTTGGGTGTTATCCCTTACTCTCTGGGGCCTCAAGATCCACCAGCCCTCCCACCACTATTGCTCTGAAAGACTGGTCCAAAGCCCAGTTTTCTAGAATTGAGATGTTACATGTACTTATATATTTTTTTCTTAAATGCACATCCCTACATTCCCTAACTTGCTTTCCCTACTCACTTCTCTTTTGTCCCAAGAAGGAGATCCAAACCCACCCTAGCCCCCTCACCAGAGCGAACCACCACCTGGCGTGTGGCATCCCCAGGGAGCTTTGCTGCTGCTTCCCACTTTGATACCAGGTTTGAGAAGAAGTCAAAATCACCACCAGGGCTGTCCTCATCATACTCTGCAGTCAGACTGGGCTGGTAATAAGCTGTCAGAGAAGGAATGTCCCTGTGTTTTCTACCTTCGCAAATCACTTTAGCATTTGCTTTTTTCACTCTCAATGGCTCCAGCTGCATTGAAACCCACAGGCTCTGTAACACTCCTCTGAGCCTGTAGAATCTCTTCTGGTACTTCCTTAAGGGATACCAGAGATATAGCTTATCTCTTTGTATATCACCTCCCATGGTTCTGATGAGGGAATCTAAGGGGTTTTCCTTCTGCTTTGGACCACCTCAGGTAAAGTATAAAAGTTATCATTTTTATTGGACCTATTTATGTGTATGGTGATGGGAAGAATAGGGTTAGGAAAGGGGTTATGGCTTTGTGAAGCTGAAAGGAATGTCATCCTTTTCTACTTTCCTGTGATTAAAGTCCTACAGTTATGGCAGTAAGGCAAGAGAAGCCACACCCCTTTCAGGAGCCAAGGTATTACTTTTCCTGGCATTGTCTTACCTAGGTGGGGGCTGAGCTTAAGCTGCAGTCCTCCCAGATTCTCCTCAGAAAGGGAGATAAAGTCTGTGATATACCTGTTCCTGTGACCAAGATCCAGGCCTGGGGAGGCTGTGTGGCCTTGGCAATAGCTGTAGCCAGTATGTGGGTAGTGTCTAGACGGCTGCTAAGTAGGTCTTTCCGATAGGCCTCCGTCCACCTGTAAACAGTGCAAAGTGTATCTCAAGAATGTCAAGTTTCCTTACATTCAGCATTCTGACCTTTTTTTTTCATCCCTAGGGCCAAAGATTTTAAAGAGACTTCCTGCTGTAGAATGAGTCCCCTCTGACCCTTTCCACCCCTAGCTCCCTCAATAAACCTGAGAAAGGCCTGGGCGGAGGGGAGGGAGGGTGTGTTAGGGGTGTCTGCTCACTTTGAAAATCCCCTAACTACTGTTTTACACAGTCCGCAAGCAGTCAAAATGGCTTTTTGAGGACTCCCTTAAGTGTCTTCCCTCCACCACTGAGAATACATTCCCAGGCTCTCAGTGACCTTCTGAAGGGGTTGAGGATGTTCTCCCCTGCCAAGTTGACCACAGCTTCGCAGGGTGGCAACCCTGAGTGGGTAAGCTCATTCTGTGAAAAGAAAGCAAAAGACATTTCAAGGTTTTTTTTTTTTTCCCCACCCAGTTTTGTCTTTTGGGACACAACATTCTTTAAGGAAAGGATGCTTGTTATTCTCGTTATTTGAGCAGTACAGTCGGTGAGAAAAATACAGAATTGTACCTTGGAATATTTCTTTAAATGTGGGCTCTTTATCATCTTTACCAAGGCAATGCTTAAGGTCAGTTTTTAAAAATTCAATTTCATTCTGAGGTTCAGTTTTGACAATTATATTTTTTGATGAGAAGCGAAAAACGAGCACTGGAAAGTGCGGAGGGGGAGGGAGTGAGTTCTGCTTTCCATCACGTACCCAAGTGATACGCTTGGCACCAGGCTGGCGGGAGATCACGGTCACCTCATGTCCTCGGGAGAGCAGCAGCTTTGTCAGGGCCCGGCCGATGAAGCCCGTCCCACCGCCTGGGCAGAGAGCAGCCTGGTCCTCACCTACGGCACGCTGCCCCTCTGGGCCCCTTCCCCTCCAGCCCCGATATCCTCCCCCCTTCCCTCAGCCCCTACACCCTCTAACTCCAGTATCTTCCCCAAGGCCCCTCCCCTCTGCCCCAGGAGCTCCTCCTCCTTCCCCGTCCCTCGCTAGGGCCCCTCTCCCCTCCGCGGCCTAGGACATTGCCATGGGCAAGGGAAGGTCAGCCTCCGGCGGACGCGAGGCTGCCAGGGTACAGGCTGGGATAGCGGCGGGTCAAGGTTTACAATTCCTCTAACCCTTGCTAACTCTTCTCTCCGGACTCCCGCCCCCTACGCGGCACTACTCACCTATAAGCACCTTCATTTTGGCAGACGGCGCCCTATGCGCCTGCGCAAGCAGCAGCTCACCGCCCCCATTGCGGAAAGTGCCCCGCCCCCTCCTCTCCTAGTTCTGCGCATGAGCCTACAAGTCCCGCGGGGCGTAATGGGTGACCGAACCCAGCTCTGGTGAACCTACGTGGTTTAAAGGGAGCGAATGGTGAGAGTGTGACAAACGGGAGAAGGGGAGGACCTGGGGCAGGAAAGCTCCTGGGAGAGTCTGGGAAAGGAATGAAGTCGCCCCACCTAGGATGTCGCTTTGATGAGGTGCATGCTCTGGCACCACCCCTTGAGCTCTCCTTGAATCTTTGAGGTACAGACCCTGGGAAACCCCTTCGAAGTAAATCTTCCCTGGGAAGGCATTTGCCTGAGGTCATGGGCCTTTAGTCCTCCTTTGTTCCAATAGTTTACCACCCTTGAACTGGCCTGGTCCACCATTGTCTGTGGTCTCCGGGTAGCCTCCAGCAACTTCCCACCCTTAATCTTGCCTTACTAGAGTCTGACCTCATCTTGACTCCTGAAGACCCTCCCCAAACTCCTCCTCTAGACACCCCTAGGGTTCCTCACACAACCCTTCTGTGTATCATACCCATCTGGTCTCCATGGAAGGAGGAAGGCTGGAGAATGATCTAGCATGGACTCACTCTGTCAGATGATTCTGTCCAGCTTGCCCAATGCAAGTGTCATAGATACTGAAGCTCCTTAAGAGTCTACCAATCGATCATGGTGAACCTTTAATAAACTGCTTTTCTTTGGCTGAGAGAAGACTTGAGTTGAATTCATTCAGCAGGATCCAGTGTATTAGAGTACCCTAGAGCTCTCCAACATAAACTAAAGACATTCAATCAATAAACACTTATTAGTCACTTAAAATTTAAACTGTAAATACATTTTTTTTAATAGATGGTTGTTAAACTTTTACCTGTATACCCTTTAACCCGGTTCCTATCCTTACACTAGACAAGAGAATCTGAGCTGCTGATCATGCCCCTCTTAGGCTCTGCTGCCTCCCAAGACCAAGCAAGAGTACCCCTAACCCTAACCTCAACATTTTTACTTGGAGAGCAAAAAGGGAATAGGGAAAGAGAGAGAGAGGCTTATGTACCTTCCAGTCCTGGCTGGAGAAGAGTTTGAGATTAGCTATGTTTCCCAGGATCAGGGACCTATAAAAATGATGAGGTAAGAGAATCATGAAATGTCCAGGTTTAGGATTAGGAGTACTTGAGACCCCAAAATACCAATGATGAGGTGTAGGCTCTGGGACCGCTTTTCCCCCTTTTGAGCTCTCCTTGAATCTTTGAGGTACATACTCTGGGAAGTACATACTCTTGAAGTCTGAATCTTCAGGAGGCATATGCAGAGGACGTAAGTATTTCATTGTGGCTGGGCCCAAACCTGTTACTAGCCTGGCCCTCCATTGTCTGCTTCCCACCCTTGAACCTATCAAGATATCTTGCATTGACCTCATTAACTCCACCTGAAGTCCCTCCCCAGATTCATTACTGGAGTCTGATCTCATTAACTCCTCTTGAGTACCCTCCCCAGGCTCCCCCTCTGAACCACTCCTAGATTCCTCTTATATAAGACTGCATCTTCCCTCCATCTTCGTTAGAGCACCTTGAAATGGCCTAGCAGAGACTTGCTCTGTGTGAGAGTGCCACAGAATGCCCTAGCACCCCATATGGTGAACTTGAACTTTCAATAAACTTTACTTTTTCTTTGGCTGAGAACACTTGAGTGGAATTCTTTCCACAGGACCTGCCATGTTGGTATTTTGGGGTCTTGGGGAGCCCTAACCCTTTTTGGGTACCTCTTCACCAACATGCCAGATCCTGCTGAATGAATTCTACTCAAGTCTTCTCTCAGCCAAAGAAAAGCAAAATTTATTAAAGGTCCACCATGATGGGGAGACTCTTAAGGAGCCTCAGTATCTGTGATGCTTGCATTGGGAAAGGGGGCCAGAATCATCTGACGCAGAGTGAGTCTGTGCAAGATCATTCTCCAGTTCCTCCTTTCATGGAGACCAGATGGGTGTGATATACAGAAAGGTTGTGGGAAGAATCTAGGGGTGATCTCGAGGAGGAGTTTGGGGAGGTCTTCAGAGGAGTCAAAGGAGGTCAGACTCCAGTGGTTAAGGGTGGGAAGTAGCTAGAGGCTACCTAGAGATGACAGAGGACGGCTAGGCTAGTAGCAGAGATTTGGGCCTAGCTATAAGGATAGGCTTATGGCCTCAGGCAAATAAATGCCTCATCAAGTGGGAAGATTCAAGGAGAGCTCTAGGGGACTCCCAGAGCCTGTACCTCATCATGAGATTGCATCCAGTTTACCCTGTGTATATGTTTGTACACAGTTGTAGTTTACTTTCCCTGTTAGAGTGTGACCTCCTTGAGGGTAGCAGGAATGGTTTTGCCTTTGTGTCCTCAGCCCTTAGAACAGTGTCTAGCACATAGTAGGCCTTAATGCTTGATTTGTCTTCCCAAATAATTTTCCTGAGTGGTCATCCTGGGAAGCTGCTTCCCAGTTCTGAGAAGTTTAACCTCTGATTGCTTTCTGTCAGTCCCAGGTAAGGCCTTTGTGCCTATGATGGGAGGCAGTGTAGTAGAGTGGAAGCCAAGCTTTGGACTCCAAAGAGTTCTAGGTTTAAATGCTGCCTCAACCACTTCTTGTGTGACCCTGGATAAGTCACTGAGTTTGACTTCCTCAAGTGCAAAATGGAAATAATAATACCTGTAATAACTGAACTAAATATATGTGAAAGCTTATGCCTGTTTTCAAGTGTTGACTAACAGGGTGTCCTAAAAGTCCTATTGCAGTTGCAAACTTGGGACACCTGTGTAAATATCAACAATTTCCATCCCCCAACATTTTCCATCAGTTCTCTGACTCCTGTATATTTCTGCAGCTACCTCCCCTCCCAACAACTCCCCTGGCTGCAAGGCTTACCTGAAATGTAAATACACTGGCTTCTCTTAGTTACTGAGGTTGTTTATCACAATGCCTGGCACATAGTAAGTGACTAATAAGTGTTTATTGATTGAATGTCTCTAGTTTATGTTGGGGAACTCTTGCGGCTGCCTCATATCTTATAGACCCCATATCTTATACTGTAGACCAATACATTTATAACATTTCTTAAAGATTACTGCCTAACGAATTTTAAAAACAGAATTGATTTATTTCTAGAACACAGTCACAAGAAATGATAGACAAGAGCAGTGGTTCTCAACCTTCCTAATGCCAAGATCGTTTAATACTTGTATGTGGGCATATCTGCATGTGGGCAGACCTTCCTGGAGACAGACAAAGGAGTGGTGTCTTGGTTCCTAAGACCATCGGAAAAATGTGTTTTCCCCTGATCTTAGGCAACCCCTGTAATCCCTGTGAAAGTGTCAATCGACCCCCAAAGGGATCGTGACCCACAGGTTGAGAACCGCTGGACAAGAGTTTATCTGTATTGGGTATTTCTATATACAGAGGGTTCTTGCTTTACATCAATTTACATTATGCAAATTCTACTCTCCAGCCCTGGGCTGGGCTCTGGCTCCATTTAGTAGCAGTAGCAGTGCAACCCTCTGCCAGGAGGTCCTCTTCTTGCTTGGTCTTGGGAGGCAGCAGAGCCTAAGAGGGGCAGGGACCCTCGGAGGCTACCACTCCTCCCAGCAGCAGAGCCTAAGAGGGGCATGATCAGCAGCTCAGATTCTCTTGTCTAGTGTAAGGATAGGAACCGGGTTAAAGGGTATACAGGTAAAAGTTTAACAACCATCTATTGAAAAAAATGTATTTACAGTTTAAATTTTAATCAGCTTTATAACATTTTCCCCTTCACTTTCTTAAGTCTAGAGTCTGATCGGCAAAGTAATAAATCATGTCCTAACTTAAAACTTTGTTGATTTGTGAGGTATGAACACTCACAGACAATTTAGCAGGTCTGGGATCCTTTTTGAGTTGGTTCCAGAACACTGGTGATGGTTATGTCAGTCAGAGAATGCGTTACTCTGACATAACTAGAAAAGGGCTCTGGTGATAACAGGAGCTACTTCACCAAGTCGCACAGCATTGCTGGCTTACTCCCTGACAAAAGATTTGCACTGGATTTAACACAAGATGTTCCTAGAATTTATCCTGAAAATCTGAGAGTTCCCAAATAATTTTGTCTTAACCTTAATAACCACCTTTAGCTTCAGTACTCAAAAATCTGACTTTTCTGGTTCAAAGAAAAAGCTAGGATTTGGAGGGTAAGAAGGCCTGAGAATTCTTAGGTCCTTGGTCAGAAACCACTCGCTGGCCATTTGGAGAAGAGTGTCTTTGGTGACAACTAGGTAGTGCAAAGGATAGAGTGAAAGATAGACCTGAGTTTGAATCCTCCCTCAGATGTGTGAACTTGGGCATGTCACTTAACCATGCTGGGCCTCAGTTTCACCGTCCATAAAATAGGGATAATAATAGCACCCTGTAAAATTATAGGGTTGTTGTAGAATGTGAAGAATGAGTCAACATATGTAAAGTGCTATATAAATACTACAATTATCAGTGATCTGTCTTAAATACTCTGTCATTTGCACCTTCACATGGTTTAAAAATCCTGATGTTGAACTCTTCCTTCTTTCTTACACCTCCTATGGAATCGGTTACCAAGTCCTGTTGATTTTACCTCTGCAATATGTCCCACAACTCTTCTTCACTCTTGATTCCCACTGCTACCACCCTGGTATATAGGCTTTCATTACCAATTGCTTGGACTGTTGCAATAAATTTTCTTGACTCTGCTTCCCCCCCTCTAATCCATCATTTATTTTTAACACCATTGCCATATTAATCTTTTCTGAATTTAGGTCTGGTCATGTCACACCTGTGTTAACCAATCCTCACTAATTCTCTGCTGACAACCAAATAAAGTTCACACTCCTTTGCCTAGACCTTCCTCAATCTGGCATCAACCTTTTTCTGGTGTAAATTATACTATATTGAATATAGAATACTTCCTTTTTATATTCTGTGCTCCAGTAAACCTGAACTGCTGCTTGCTGTCTGTCCCTAACCTCATCTTGTATTTTCCTTATGCTGCTTCCTCCCACTGTTCCCTATTCTTGGAATATATTCTCTGTTTTATTGAATATACTCATCCCTTAAAAGTCTGATTTACAAATGACAGCTTCTCTGTTGTCTTTATCATCCCTCCATTTGATGCCCTATTACTCCTTCGTTCTCATGTAGGAGTTTGTTTGCATCTCTTTACTGTACTTACACTGTATTGTTTTGAATAATAGTTCAAAGAATCGTTGATCTAGAGCTGGAAAAGATCTTTGAGGCCGTTTTGTCCAACCTCATTTTCCAGTTGGTGCAACTGAGGCCCAGAAAAATTAGTGACTTGGCCTAAGGTCATATGAGCATCATGGTGGATAGGTGGAATTTGAACCCAGGTCTTCTGACTCTAGTTATGTATATAGCATATCCCTTTTCTGATGTGATAGAAGTAAATGAACATGAGTACTATTTTCCTTGGATAAAGTAACCTGTGTGACCAAGGAAACAGAGCTATATTGACTTTTTTCTTTAATTGAAAATAATAGGATGAACAAGAATGAATTATTCTATTTTCAAAGGGGCCTCCACCATCTTAGAGATTTCCTGATAATTTAGGGAATTCTAATAAGACTAACCACAGAGAATCACATTTCCCACAGGAACAAATCTCATCTTAAGCAATGTGTGTGACTCCCTGACTTACATACTTCCCATATTTCTTTTGTTATAGAAAAGACGCCTGCTAATTGTCTATGTACTCTAAATGAGCCTAAAAAATTATAAAAACCTGATTGGTACCCTAAGAAACTGCAGCTGCTACCAGGGAGCAGCCTTCCTTAGCACACAAACTTCTTTTCTTTCCAATTCAGCTACTCAGTTTTGGGCCTCAAGTCTTGCAGATATGATGGAGGATAAGATTCTCCCTGGGCTTTCAAGGATCTCAGACTGGGAAACACTAGATAGACTTCAAGCTACTTGAAGGCAGGCACACTTAAGACTTTCTCTACCTCCAGCTTATTGTTCTGTACATGTTAGATGATTAATCAATTTTTAATTTATTTTAATAGATCTTTGAATATCTGAAGATTTAAATGTCTAATATTAGCTTAATTATCTTGAACCTTGAACCACTTCTAAGTGACTCAAATTTAGGTGCATTTGATTATAATAAAGACATACTTATGTAACTTACATAGATTTACAAAGCTTAAAATGACCATTCTTTTATTTGTGGGCAGGAGTTATTATTAACCTTAGTGTCAGAGATTGTCTTCTGACACAAAGGACTCCGGTACACTTTAGGGGATTTTATTATTCTTTTGGCTCTAAGCGCCACACATAGGAAGCCTGGGAAAACTTGCATGCTGCATGAAATACATTTTTAGTAGTATACAGAGACCAGTTCTCCACTTACAAGCAGTAAGTTTATGGTATTACAAAGGAAAGCTCTTTCTTTTTTTGAGGAAAAATGGAATGAGTAATACTTAAAAGCCTATACTTTAAAAAAGTTTGCATATGTTTTTATATATATTATCTTGTTTGATCCTTATAACTACACAGTGAGAACATGACTAATGTGAAAATATGTTTAACATGATTGTATGTTTATTACATCCACCATGTATCAGATTGCTTGCCCTTTGGGGGAGGAGGAATGGGAGGGAGGGAGAAAAATTTGGAACTCAAAATCTTATAAAAAAAGAATTTTTGAAACTATCTTTACATGTAATTGGAAAAAAAACTAGCTATTAACTAACAACAATCACCTCAAAAACCCCCCAAATAACTGCCTTTTGAGGTAGGTATTATTATAATCTCCATTTTATAGATGGGAAAACTAAGGCTAAATTGAGGGTAAGTGACTCAACCAGGAGTAGACAGCTAGTAAAGGTGTCTGACAGGATTCAGACTTAAGTCTTCCCTGACTCCAAAGCCCTGCACTTTGTCCATTGTACCATTTAGTGGCATTCAAACAACACTAAGAAGCCTTAAACAGATCAGACAACAAGGGGCGGAGCCAAGATGGTGGCGTAGAAGCAGCAAGGTCCCGCAGCTCCCATACCGCCACCCTAAACACCCAGAAAATTATGAGCCCAGAAAGAGTCTAGGACTCTCAGACTCACACAAAAATACAGAGAACATATCTCTCGCTGAAGGCAGCTTGGCAGCAGGGGCTCATCGCAGCACCTGGGAGTGGAGGCTGGAAGAGCCTGAAGCTGAGACCGAGGCCAGGCGCGGGCGGTGGGAAGTAGCCTGCTGAGCTGAGCTGAGCCAAGCGGGCACCGGAGCCAGTCTTCAGGAGAGATCTACAGCCTCCAGCACCTCCACATCTCCCAAGGCATGAGGAACAGGGACGGGAGAGGGGCAGCTCACACCGCAGCGGAACAGAGACACGGCCAGCCTAAAACCGCAGCCGCAGCCACAGTAGGACCCAGGGCAGCCTGGAGGAGTGAGCCTCTACTTCAAAGAAAATCTAAAGCACTTGCCTAGGGGAATCTTCAAATCCTCAGAGACGGTTAGTAGAAGTGAAACTTTGAAAATTAATTTGGGGGTGGTAAAGCAGTTTGGCCAATCTGTCCCCAGGGCAAGGAAGCAATGGGGGAAGGGAACTGATGGAACCCGCACAGCCCCCACCAGGCTGCTTCAGAGCCCCTGGCCTGTGGACTCCGCAGGGGAGGCTGAATCGATTAATCAGGGCCAAGTGCTATTGTGTTGAGCGGCCTGGATCCGGATCAAGGTCTTGGGTGGTGGTCCTGGGGTGCACTTTCAGCAAGCCAAAGCTGGGGGGACTTGCAACACCCCCCTAATAGCTCTGGCAGTTGGGAAAACCCCAGCGATTTGGAACAGAGCTTCCCCCCTTGGAAGCAGAGTTTCACAGAGCTAAAAAAACCCAACCAATTAATTGACTGGCCAACATGAGGAAGAGGAAGCAAAATAAAAACACCAATAAAACTCTAGAATCCTTTTTTATGGATAAAAAGGGTTAAAGCATGGAATGGGAGGAAGAGAGCCCAGAACTCAGAACTCCCACACCAAATGCTTCGAAGACAATTTAAGAATGCCTAGAAGCTATACAGCAACTGAAAAAGGAC
>JAQQSW010018472.1:0-11236 GCA_028646575.1 Pseudocheirus occidentalis | reverse complement strand
CCTGTTCAGGTGTGAATTACTCCCAAGGAGTTAACTGGAAGTAAGGAGCTAAGCCTTTGAGGTGCTAAGTGCCTTTAGTAGGTGCCAATAGAAAGGGGCATGGAAGATCTTCTGATTTCATTAACATTACACCTTCCATGAAGTACTGTTGTAAGGGGTGAGGAGCGAATGATGAAGCCACAGGTATGGATACGCTGAGAGCTGTAGTCACAACCCTATCCACAGGAGGCTAAGGTTATATGATCATCTTTGCACTGGACTGAAGCAAAAGTGGGATTTGTTAGCCTTACAGGTGTATGATTAGCTTTTAAGGACCACACTTCTTGCCTCCTAGTTTGAGGCAAGGGCTCAAAAAGGTACCCTAAAAACTGTCTGTTTCAACCAACAGTGGCCTTTATATCACAGCAAGTGGGAATTCCATCCTGTGGTTGAATAAAAGTGTACAAAAATTTTTTCATGACAATGACTTCACTCACCACTGGTATATCAAATGTGAATATACTCATGAACAACATAAAATTAGTAAAGATGAAAGATGAACAGTTCTTGGTGCAAGAGAACTCAGCTGATACTGCATGCAAATAACAGTCCTGAGTGAAACAAAGCTGACAAAAGAAGAATAGCTTATTAAATTTGTAGCCAAATACATGGCTTATTTCTTTTTCCTGGAGTGACAGTTGTGATGAAGAGAGCCATGAAGTTGGTGTAAGGTTTGCAAAGTGTCGTGTCATCATCATCAGTTTGTTTCCTCCCGAATCCTGATGAGATAAAGAAAAAATTTATAAAGACCTGGAGACCCTCATAATCAATGTTCCCAAAGCGGATAAGCTTATAGTTCTAGATGATTTCAATGCCAGAGTTGGCACAGATGATCAGACAAGGCAGGGAATCCCTTGCAAAGTTAGAGAGAGCAAAAGCAATTTTTACTTACTTACTACTGAAGACTTGTATATCTCATGACATACTCATCACCAGCACTGTCATCTACCTCTTTAAATGCAACAAAATATCATGTATGCATCCTCTCAGAAAACTTTGCCATTTAATAGACAACATAAGAAGAGACAGGAAAGATGTGAGAGTGATGAAAGTGATGTGTGGCACAGAGTGCTGGACCAATGATAGACTCCTCCACTCCAAGCTAAACATTCACATTTAAGAAAGGTGGCTATCCCAAGGCAAGACTGCTGTCAGGAGAATCACAACAAATTTGAGCACTACTCTGTGTCATAACAGTTTATTGCTGACCTGGAGGAAAAGCTAAGTCAGCACATAGAAAGAGAGGAGCAGCAAAGGAGTGGTCAACCTTCAGAGACTTTGTGTACAGCACTGCATTTGCTTATCTGTGCCAGAAAACTCACAAGCATCAAGACAGGTTTGGTAAAAATTATGGGGAAATTCAGAAGCTGCTAAACAAAAAATGAGAGTTACACGAAGTTTACCAAAAGGACAGTTCACCCTTCTCTAAGAATGCACCATCAAAAATAAAGTACAAGAGAAATTTAGAAAGACACAGAATTCTTGGCTCAAGAAGAAGGTAAATAAAATTCAGTTTTATACTTATAACAACAATCCAAAATGCTTCTATAATACCCTGAAGACCATATTTGGATCAAAGACCTCTTGCACATCTCAACTACTCAGTACTGATAGAGCTATACTGATCAGTGATGAGGACATGATTCTGGAAAGATGGGACAAACACTTCCATAGTGTTCTCAACAGATCATCATCAACCAATACTGAAGGCACTCAACCTTAGACTGAAGTCAATCCCTCTCTAGCTGAAGTTCCAATTGAAGAAAAGGTATTGAGTGACATTATGTTCCTTTCATCTGACAAAATGACTGGTGCTAATTCTATTCCTGCAGTGATGTACAAGGCAGGCAGTCCACTACTCATACAGAAAGTGACTGAAATCTTCTGGATTATATGGCAAGAGAGTGATATATCCCAGGAGTTCAAAGATGCTCCATCTTTATAAATGTCTTTATATCTTTATAAATATCTTTATATCTTTATAAATATCTTTATAGAGATGTCCATCTCTATAAAGGACAAAGAAGCAGGTTTGTCCAGTGACATTACAGGATGTGGAAAGTCTCTCTCTTAGTCATTACTGGCAAGATTTTTGCCAGATACCGCTTTAATTGTCTGTCTTCCAACTGGAAGATTGTCATCTACCTAGAAATCAGAGTGACTTCAGAAAGGAGTGAGGAAAAGTCAACATATTGTTTGCTGCCCAGCAAGTACAGGAGAAATGCCAGGAGCAGGTTTGCAATACAATGTTCATCAACATGACAAAGGTCTTAGATAGTGTCAGTTATGAGTGCTTGCAGAAGAACATAGCTAAATTTGGTTGCCCAAAGTCCTGCAATATTATATGCCAGTTTCATGAGGCATGCTTGCCAGCATTCTAGATAAGATACATTACTCTCACACTTTCCCAGTCCCCAGTGGAGCGAAGCAGGGCTGTGTACTTGCTCCCATGCTTTTCAGCATGATAGCTTTCATGATGTCACATGGTTTCAACTAGGAAAAAAATGACATTAAAATAAGCTACCCTTACAATAGCAAGCTATTTAACCTGAAAAGGCTACAAGCGAAGACTAAAGTACTAAGTATCATTAATCTCTAAATACAATTATTAGAAAACTACACCCCTCAGTGTCTAGTAAACTTCAGTTTCATCACACATTCAATATCCAAGGAGAGGCCTTTTTCTTCATTTTGACTCGGGGTGGTCTCTCAGATTCCCTGGATCCCCTTCCATGGTCCCAGCTCCTACCTGAGTCCACCAAACAGTCACCTGGATTCAGAGGCAGAGAGCTCCCAGGTTCTCATCCAGTCCTCCTGGCAGTTCTTGTTATACACTGAAGTTCACAGGGTCTAGCACCTCTCAAAACCTTCACCACATCTGTTGCCAGGAACGCAAGGATCAAACAAGTCACAAAGAAAATCTTATCCAGTTTTGCTTTTTCAGTCCTTCAGCAGTTCAGCTTGTCCTAGGACCCAGAAGAAATTTCACCCTTCCAGAATGCCTTCTAAGCCTTCCAGGGGGCCTTCCAGGTAGCCACCTCAGCAGCTACATCAGCCTTCACCAGATTCTGTTCTAATTGAAAACTCCAACTCAGTTCTCAGTCCAGCAGTCCAGATTCCAGATGCTATGAAAATTCTGCTCCCTCCACCAGGAGCCATCAGGAGGAAAATTCTTGATTCTGTCTGTCTCTCCTCTGGAGCTCTTCTTAAACACACACACACACACACACACACACACACACACACACACACACACACACACACACACACACACACACACACACACACACACACACACACACACACACACTGGCCTGTCTCAGCCAACCTCTTCCTGTAATGTCAGCAACAGGAGACAGAGTTCACACCTTCTGTTTCTTTCACAGAAGTCCTAGCCCTTAGTTACTAATGTCAAACTTAAATTTACCTAAAAGACTATTTTATAGAGAACTCACACAAGACAAGCACTCATACTGAGGTCAGAAGAGATACACAAAGGCATTGTCAAGGTCTTTCTGAAAAATTACACTTTGGATTTTGATCCTGAGTTAATCCAACATACATATTTTGCTCAGTTCTCCACTCCATAAACTTGGAACCATACTCAAATCAATGGCTAATGAAGAATAATGGGGAAAAATCTTATACCCTACTTTCACCAATCAACTTTTTTCCTTTTATAAACTTAATGATCATTAGCAAACATTGCAATATTTTAAAATTATGACTGCATATAAAGCAATTTGATTTTATTATATAGTTTATTTTAAAGTATATATTAAATTTAACATTATAGTTATAAAATTGTCATCTTTGCCTCCTTTTATACTTGGTTTTCTTCTATTGTTTTGTTATTGACTCACTTTTGAAATGCTGTAGTTATTACATAGTCTCTAATCTATAAGCCAGAATAATACAAGCATTCTTGTGAGTAGTGTTAGACAAGGGAAAAAGAAGTTTCATGGCAAAGAGAAACGAAAGTAGTCATTCATCTTAGCCTTACTTTCTTAAGGTTCACAACTGTTTCTACTCCAAAATCCAATAGCCAAGCCATTGGACTCTTTGCTATCTATTTACAGTATCAATTTACACATGGGGCAAAGACTTTGAATGAAAGATAGTCAAAGTAATCCTTCCACAACTAAATGGGAACAATAGAAGAGACATCAGTAAAAGAATGTGTGAGGCAGACATCAGTGTATCATTTTAGCTAGAAATTTCTCATCATTGAATATGTTGAAATAGGCTAAAAAAATTCCTAAAGTATCTTGCCAGACTAGTCCAGTCCTGAAATGCTTGTACCAGTATCAACTTTTCTGTTCTTTCAAAGACATATAAAAGTGATCCTGTAGCATTCTTCTTATTTTAGTATTTATCATGCCTCTACTCCATCTCTAGTGACTAGCTAACCTACAGGGTTGAAGATTTTGCCTCCTGAATGAAGTATTCCCTGATCTCACCCTTCTATAATTTTTATTGTGTATGTATGCATATATACATATATTTATATGGATATAAATGCTGCAAAATTAATGCTTTATTTAATACTATTTTTGTTATTTAATATATCATATTTAGCCATTTTCCTCAGCTTTCCAATTTCCATAGCCAATTGATTAATTAGGAATTATTAATTTTAAAATAATAAATACTGTGCATATTTATTTATAATATATTAACATGCAATGCATTTTACCAACTACATATTAAAGTGAACAATAGTTTCATGGAAAATAATTATTTTCCAAAACTTTTTTTTATATATTTTTACAAATCTATTTAATTTCTGACTTAATAGAAAAGAGATAGATTCTCCAAGCTGCTTGGTTGAAATAAAACTCATTTCACAAAAATATTCAATTAGTACTAGGAAGTGTTTTAATAGGAAAAATAATGTCTTAGTATCATTATAAAAATATTTTTGAACTTGCAAAACCCTTTGAAAGCATCTTGAGCAGTTGTATCCAGAAACCAGCTTGTACAAGCTCAAGAAATTTAATTGTTAAATTTTCTACATGTGCATGTATAGCTCATAAATTAGCATATGCTAGAAATCAAACCTTTACTCATTGGCTGATTGTCTAGACTTTAGAAATTGATTTGAAAAATGTTAGTGAGATAGATTAAACTCAAAAGTGTGTCATGCATATTTTTTGGAGAACAAAATGTTAAAAAATTTACCAACACGTCGCTTGTCTCAGGGAGCCTCAGAGGACCCCAAACCCTTTGCTAATCCCTGGCCTATAACATGTAATTACTTAAATACTATAAGCCCATGGGAGGTATTGAAAAAGATATGCACTGAAGAAGGCAAGGACTGACATCCAGAGATGATGGGATAGAGAAAGCACTCTGCCAAATTCTCCCAATTGTTTCATCAAGAAATTATCAAGGAAAATTGTCCCACTATCAAGGAACCAGAGGGCAAAATAAAAATCTAAAGAATCTACTAATTGCCACCTGAAAGAGATTTCAAAATGAAAGTCCCGGAAATATAATAGTCAAATTCAAGAGCTCCCAGATTAAAGAGAAAATACTTCATGCAACCATAAAGAAACCATTCAAAAATCACGGAGCCACAGTGAGGATCAGAAAAGATTTAGCAGCTACCATATTAAAATAATGGAGGACTTGGAATATAATTTTCCAGAAAGCAAAAGAGATGACATTATAACTACGAATAACCTACCTGGCAAAACTGAGTATACATTTTCAAAAATAGATGTTAAATGAAATAGAAGATATTCAAGCATTTGTCATAAAAAGACCAGAGCTGAATAAAAAAAAATCTGACTTTCAAATAAAAGACCCAAGAGAAGCATAAAAAGGTAAACATGGAAGAGAAATCCTAAGAAACTGAATAAGATTAAACAGTTTACCTTTGATATTAGGAAGATGATACATGTATCATCTAAGAAATTTATCATTATTAGTTAGAAGGATTCTACATAGAAAGAAGACATAGGATTGAGTTGATTATGTTAGGATGATGTTTAAATGGAAAGGAAAGAAAGAGGGATTCTCTGGGGGAAGGGAGAGGAAGAATGGGGAAAATTATCTCACATAAAAGAGGCACACAAGGCAGAATTTTTACAAAGGAGGTAGAAGTGGGGAGGGTGGCAATGCTTAACTTTACTCACATCTAAATTGATTCAAAGAGAGAAAATATTATACATGTATATGTACATATGTATACATGTTTATATCTAGATAGATAGAAAGACAGACAGACATATACAGACACAAACACACACACACACACACACACACACAGAATTAGTAGTATAAATCTGTCTTACCCAACAAGTAAGTAGGAGGTGAAGAGGGTAACGGAAAGGTGAGGGAGTAATCAAAGGAGAGTCAGATAAAAAAAAGTGTTCAGAACCAAAGCAGACTTTAGGAAAGAGCAAGGATGAAAACAAAAGAGAGGGAGATACAAAGAAGAAAGTAGTAAGGATGGAAATCACAGTCACTAAATGTAACTATGAATGCAATGAATTCACCCATAAAATGGAAGCTAATAGAAGAATGAATCAAAAATCAAAATCTAGCAAATATTGTTTACAAGAAACACATAAAACAGAGATACACAGAGGGCTACAATAAGAGGCTGTAATACAGTATTTTATTCTATAGCTTAAGAAAATAAAAGGCAGAAGTAGCAAGCATGAGCTCAGACAAAGCAAAAAAAACTTAATTAAAAGGTTAAGAGGGGAAATTAAATATTGTTAAAAGGCACCATAGACAATGAAGTAATAATAATACTAAACACAAATGCATGATACCAAATAGCATAGCATTCAAATTCTTAAAGGAAAATGTAAATGAATTACAGGAGGAAATGGAGAGTAAAACTATAGTGGTGAGTGACCTCACAGTTCCCTTTTAGAACTAGATAAATCTAACCACAAAAAATAGATAAGAAAAAAGTTAAGGAGATTAATAGGATCAAAGAAAAATTAAATGTGATAGACTTCTGAAGAAAACTGAATGAAAAGGGACTATTTTTTTCTCAGATGTGTGTATATATAAATAAAGCACCTTCAAAAAATTTACCATATATTAGGGCATAAAAATCCTACAACCTAATCCAGAATACTAGAGATATTAAATTCACGCTTTTCAGATCATACTGCAATAAAAATTGCATTCAATAAAGGACCATGGAAGCATGGATTAAAATTGGTTGGAAACTAAATAATCTCATCTTAAAGAATGAGTGGATCAAAGAAAAACTCAAAAAAACAATCATTTCACTGAGTATAATGACAATAATGGGACAACAAGCCAAAATTTGCAGGTTGTGGTCAAAGTAGTACTTAGGGAAAGTTTTATATCTCTAACATCAATTTAAAAAAGGAGAAAGAGAAGACTAATAATTCAGTATGTATGAAACCAAAAATTTTAGATAAAGAACAAATTAAAAATCTTCAATTCCAAAAGTAGATATTAATAAAGTTAAAATTAAAAAGTTGAACTAATAATTTAACTAAGAGATGGTTTCATGAAAAATACAGTAAAATAGGTAAACCATATTTGATTTGATTTTTTAAAAGAAAAAGAAATAAAGCCAAAATGACCAGTATCAACAACGGAAAGGGTGAATTCCCTACCAAACAAAGAAGAAATTAAAGCAATTACTGGAAGCCATTTTGCCCAATTATATTCCAGCTAATTTCTCTTTCTCTAAGTGAAAAGGATGAATATTTAGAAAAATGTGAATTCCTCAGATTAACAAAACTTAAATAGAAGAGTTACATTATCTTTTGTTAGAAACACTTAAGGGACAATTATTCCCAATGCTATATGAACTTTTTTGAAAAAATAGATAAAGAAGAAGTCTTACCAAATTCTTTTATGATATCAATATGATTTTGATACCTATACCAGGGATAGCAAAAACAAAAAAAGTAAAATTGTAGACCAAATTTTAAAAATTAATATCATTGAAAAGCATTTTTGAAAATATTAGCAAGGAGATTACAACAATATATCACAAATATCATATGCTATGACTATGTAGGTTTTATAACAGGAATGTAAGATTAGTTGAGTATCAGGAAAACTACCAAAATGATCAGCCATATAAATAACAAAAAAATTATGTGATATGTAAATAGATACAGAAAAACCCTTTTACAAAATGAAGTATCTGTTCCTATTGAAAAGCACTAAAAATCCTTGGAACCAATGGAGTTTTTCTTGAAATGATAAACGGTACCTATTTAAAACTGAAAGGAAGCTTTATCTATAAGAGAGATGAATTAGAAGACCTCCCAATATAATTGAAGCAAGGATATTCATTATCACCACTGTTATTTGATATTGTACTAGAAATGCTAGCAATGAGACCAAAAAAATTGAGAGAATAATAATAGGAATTATACATATATATATATATTTCTATCATTCTTTGTAGATGATATGATAGAATACCCTAGAATCAAGTAAAAATCTAGTAGAATCACTGAACAACTTTTGCCAAGTTTCAGAGTATATAAAATAAGGTCATATAAATCAATTATATATATTATCAAAAAGCAGTTCTATGTATTACCAACAACAACAAGAAGGAAGAGAAGAAAGATAAATTTCATTTTCAATAAACGCAAAAAAATACACAATACTTGGGAATCTACCTGCCAAGACACCCCAATTTGAACATAATTACCAAACACTTTTCACACAAATAAAAAGTGATCTAAACAATTGAAGTAATATTAATTGCTAATGAAACTGAGTCAATATAATAAAAATGGCCTCCTTAAATTTATTTATTCTCCATCATACCAATCAAATTACCAAAGAACTATTTCATAGAGTTAGAAAAAAATAACAAAATTCATTTGAATGGACAAAATTTTTGGTCAACAATGTCAGTGAGAAATAAAAGTGAAAGAAGGCAGCCTAGGAATCTGGTACTGGCTGAGAAACAAAGTGGTAGATCAGTGGACTAGGTTAGGTACACAATACACAATAGTAAATTACCATAGTCTGATAAACCCTAAGATCAAAGCTTTTGACAGCATTTGACAAAAGTTGATAGGAGAACTGAAGAGTAATTTGGCAGAAAGTAGGCATATGCCAACCTCTCACACCATCTGCCAAGATAAGATTAAAATAGAAAGGTGATATCCTAAGTAAATTAGAGGAACATGGGGAAATATATGGGTAAAGGAAAAGTTTATGAACCAGCAGGAGATAGAGAAGATCACGGGAAGCAAAATGGTTACTTTTGATAACATGAAATTCAAAAGCTTTTGCACAAACTAACGCAATCTAAATTAGAAATAAAATAAGAAAGAAGGGAAATTTTTTCTAGAAAATTCTCCTCATAAATACCTTATTTGCCAAATATATAGGGAACTGATTCAATTTTTTCAAATGAGTCATTCCACAGTTAACAAATAATTAAAGGGTTGAACAGGGAGTTTTCAGAAGAATTAATCAGCGCTATTTTCAGTCACATAAAAAATGCTCTAAATCACTACTGAGTAGAGAAATGCACATTAAAATAACTATAACATACTACTTCACACCTATCAGACTGGCTACCCGGAAATAAAAGAAAAATGACAAATGCTGGATGGAATGTGGGAGAAGTGGACACTATTGCTTATTATTCACATTAAAAGAGGACTATGGCATCTTCAATGCTGCTTCAGTCACCTTTATTGACTTTGGAATAACTTGTTCTCATCTGCCTATTCATCATCACCCCAACTCATTAATGCATTGTTGGTGGAATTGTGAACTACTCCAATCATTGTGAACAGCAATTTGAAAGTACCCCAAAGGGATACAAAACTATGCACATCCCTTAACCCAGAAATACCACTATTAGGTATAAAAACCAAAGAGATCAAAGAAACAGGAAAAGAACGTAGTTATATTAACATATTCATAGCAGCTCTTTTTATGATGGGAAAAATTGGAAATCAATGTGATAGACTTTGGGGAATCCCCATTCACCAAGTAACAGTCACAGATCAGGTTATATGACTGTGATAGAATATTAATGTGCTATAAGAAATTATGAGCAATATGACTTCAGAAAAAATAACAGGAAGTTTTATATGAATTTACACAAAATAAAGTGAGCAGAACCAGGAGAATATTGTACACAGTAACAAGCAAGGACAATCAATTTCTTTAATTTTCTCATTTGGTATTTTTATCTGTGTGTTCTTTTCTGAGATGACTAATATGGAAATATGTTTCACATTGCTGCACATGTATAATCAATATTAAATTGTTTGCTTTCTCAAGGTGAGGGAGAAGAAAAGAAAGGGAGAAAAGTTGGAACTTGAAATTTTAACAAATGTGCAAAAATTACATACAATAAAGAAATATTTAATGAAATAAAAGTATATTTAGAAAAGAAACTATGCACTGAATAATGGATCATGTTATTGTTGTTTTCTGATCTCAGATTACAAAATTCAGCTGCTCCAACCTGTTCTCATTTTTTATTTACCCTTCTTTCTCGAAGAGAAGTAACTACTCCAGATAAACTAGCCCTTGTTCACTATTCAGTCATTATATTTTCCAAATGATATAGGCTAGTTAGACTCAGCCCCTTTCCCCAAAAGAAAGTAGCCAGAATACGTAAATTGAAAGGAGTTTTATACTGTATTTTTCCTTATCTAGATTATTCATCATCTGTGCATTCATAAGGAATTAGGTTGCTGTAAAGCCAATCAGCAGTAGATTCCTGAGAGAATGCTACTGTGAACAGCTTTTAAGATTTGGATTACACAGTATTAGTGAACACTGTTTATTCCATTACAAAATAAAGATTCAGTACAATATTCACAGTATCAACAACTCACAATATTATATACAATATTTAGAACAAGGAAAGTCTCAATATTATATCTTATTACAGAAAAGAACAAGGAACAAGAGAAGAATCAGCTGGTTTCCCTAAGGGAGAAACCAGCTTCACATTTAAAGATTCAATCAATCAGTTCACCTGGTTTCCCTAAGAGGGGAACCAGCCTAACTTCACATTTAAAGATTCAATCAATCAATTAACAAAAGGAATGACCTAGTTTCCATAAGAGGGAGTTGATTCAATCAACAATTCACAATATACTGATCTTCCACTCCCAGGGCAACCATTAACTTTAGTTTCCAAATAAAGTTCTTAGACAGCCACACAAACCTTCCACCCCTTGATTTCCAACAAATCTCA
>JAQQSW010018471.1:0-11236 GCA_028646575.1 Pseudocheirus occidentalis | reverse complement strand
GAAAATAGATCCAGGAGAGACGATTTGAAAATTATTGGTCTACCTGAAACCCATGACCAAAAAAAGAACTTGGAAAGCATCCTTCGAGAAATCCTCAAAGAAAATTGCCATGATGTTTTAGAATCAGAGGGCAAAATGGAACTTGAAAGAATTCACTGATCACCTCTTCAAAAAGATCCCCAAAAGAAAACTCCTAGAAATGTTATTGCCAGGTTCCAGAATACCCAGTTAAAGGAGAAAATGTTGCAGGCTTCCAAGAGAAAACCATTTGAATACTATGGAAGTACTCTCAGGATAACCCAGAATCTGGCAGCTTCTACACTGAAGGATTGAAGGGCCTGGAATATGATATTGTGAAGATTAAGGGAGCTAGAATTAAAACCAAGAATCAACTGCCCAGCAAAATTGAGCATATTATTACAGGGGGAAATACGGTCATTCAATGAGGTGGAGGACTTTCAAGCATTCTTGCTGAAAAAACCAGAGCTGAACAGAAAATTTGACAAGCAAACACAAGAAGCATGAGAAGGTAAACATGGGACAGAAAGTATAAGGAACTTGTCAAATTTGAATTATTTACATGACAATATGGAAAAATGATAATAGTAACTTATGAAACTTTTCTTAGTATGAGAATAGGTGAAGGGAATACAAATGTATATATATATATATGTATGTATGTATACTTACACATATGTCAATATAGGCTATATATGCGTATGACTACATATATGAGCATTGTGTATATGTGTGTATAGAGGGTATGGGATCAATTCAATATGAAGGGATGATACTTTGAAAGGCGAAATTCTGAGGTGGCAGAGGACTAGAATGAGAGGAGACAGGGAGAGACAAAATGGGGTTAATCATCTCATATAGAAGAGGCAAGGGAAAACTGTTACAACTATATTTTCAATTACTCTCATTGAATTTGGCTTAGGGAAGAAATGGTATAAACTCTAAACTGCGCACCATGCCACACAGGAGAGTAGGGGGCATGGGGATGAGAGGTGAGATGACTGAAGGGAGGGCAGGGTCTGGGGGAGGGATGCTGGAAGCACACACTTCAGGAAAGAGACAGGGACAGGGTAGAGAACAGAACAAGGGAGGGGAGGGATAGCAAGGAGAGACATTTGATCACTGTCACAATATGTCCACTATGAAGATGTCCTGTATATTCACACATCCACAGCCTGTATTGAATTGATTGTCCTTCCATTGGGGGTGGGTGACAAGGGAGGAATTGAAAGAATCTAGAATTAAAGTTCTGCCATACCTGCAACTAGGAATTAAGATATACAGGGGCTTGGTTAGGGAGACCCTCCTTGCCCTACCAGAAAGTAAGAGAGCAGAGCAGGGGAGGGGCTTTACAGTGGGATTGCTGTCTTAGGGTTGGGGCAGGGGCAAGACAGGGAGAAAATCTGTAATTCAAAAATGTCATGAAAATGAATGATGTAAACAAGAAAACAAGTCAAATCATGTATCATGAGAAAAAAATCAAGAACACAAGAATAACAAAGGCAAAGTTAACTAACAATGGCAAAGAGAAAGTAAGAATAAGCAGTAGAGAAAAAAGTGCATGAAACAAGCATTTATTAAGCATCCACTGTTTGAAAGACACTGTGCTAAATAAGTGATTTACCAATATTGTCACATGTAAGTGTCACAAAGCCCAGGACAGAGATACTATCATTATACCCATTTTAAAGTTGTGGTAGTCAGAGGTAAAATGCCTTGCTCAGGGTTACACAGCTAGTAAGTATTTGAGGCTGGATTTGAACTCTGGTTTTCCTGACTTTAAGCCCTGTGCTTCATCTACTATACCACCAAGCTTCCTCTAAAGAGGTAGAAATTAGGGTTAGAGTGACCAGTGAATGTGTCAGGATGCTTTTCCATGAATGACTTAAAAAATGATGCATGATTGAGAGTAAGCATTCCAAGGTACAAGGAATCATATTATAGGACAGTAAGATTCACAAACTGGATGTCTGCAGGGGATGAGGAAGACAGAAGGGCTGGGTGGACTCCTGAGATGGTGAACATGGATGGGAAGCATAGTGATGTCCTCACAGATCTTGGGAAGTGAGGATGAGCATGGGGGCAGCACTCTTCCCATGGCTCCCACTGTCTCTCTGTTGGAGGGAATGGTCATGCCTGAATGGGCCCCAATTAATTTCTCTGCTTCCTGGAATCATGTCCATTGAAACAGTCTCACCAAACACTGTGGAGAGATGGGTCAATGATCATTTCACATGACCTATAACTTTGTTTTCTTGTATCACTGTTAACTCTTAACTCCATATGTGGCCATAATGTCTAGTTTGAAAGGGTTGACATCTGCCGCCTGGCCCTCCCATCTTGATAGACTTTATGACCACACTTAGTGAAGGGGTTAGTGGTTCACTGCAGGCTGTTAGGGAGAGATGTCCCTGATGAATAGCTGAGTTTTGCCAGATAGAGGAGGGGAGAAAAAACCATTCCTGTGGCAGCCTTTGCCTGCTTGGTCTTTACATGGGGGAGCCCAAGCAGCAGAAGTGTCTTCCTCCTTTTAATTTTGAGAAATGTCCCTCCCTCCTCAAGTGTAGCAACTGCCTTACAACCATCTATCCCACATACAGGGAGAAATCTAAAGCAGAGAGGTGTGGTTGGGGTAGATATCTAAGGTGAAAGCGGTTGGGTGGCTTGGGACTAGAACAGGATTTTCTTGGGCAAGCTGAATTCTTTTGGGATTTCCACCAGTGACAAAAGAGTTCTAGAAACACTCCCTTCGGCCATGAGACTTTCCGTAAGAGTGAACCCTTCAGGATTTCAGGCCTTTCCACCTACCTTGCAGCTGAGCCCTGCAAAAGAAATGCTTGCTGCCTGACAATATGTATTACCTCCTAAAACTAAAGAGTCAGTCCCTTCATGACAAAGCCTGTTTCTCCCTTTTGGTTTTGATAATGTGCACCACCAGCTTGCCACATAGCAAGTTTAATAAATGCATTTTGATTAATTATACTTGCTCAACTAATCAATTCATGAGTACCATTTCAAAATAGAGTTACACTTTGAGATTCTGCCACAGACGGCGTTTATAACAATATCAAATTGTATCAGCCTGAAAAGACTCACTTTTGCTGCCCCTCTATATCACATGTTCATGGCAAGTCACTTAACCCTGTTTTCCTTAGTTTCCTCATCTGTAAAACAAAATGGAGAGTGATATGACAAACCACTTCAGTATCTTTGCCAAGGAAACTCTAAAGCGAGACCACAAAGATTTGGATACAACTGAAAAACAACTGAAAATGTGCCAGTCTCTTTGCAGATATAATCTGATGTGAAATTTACAGCAGCCTTGAGAGGTACTACCATGATCTCCATTTTACAACTGAGGTTAGGTGACTTGTCTAGAGTCACACTGCTATCAAGTATATAATGCCAGATTTGAGCTCAAGTCTTCCTGATCTTGAGCCAGAGCCACCTGACTATGTGGGTGGGTCAAAGTTGAATGATAATGGTGGCAGGATCTCTGGATGCTGATACATATTTGTTCCATTCTTTGGTCAGTCAACAGACATTTTTTAAGCACTTACTATGTATCTGGCAAGGTGCTAAGCACTGGGGATGGATCGAAATACAAAACAGTCCTTTCCTTCCAAGTAATAAGTTCAGACTCATGCCTTAGGGTCATAGTTTGGCCACTTCACTATAGAAGTATTGGACATTGGAGAGAATGGAAACTGGAAGATCAATTAGGAAGTTGCTATGTTAGTACAAATCAGAGGTAATGAGGTGAGAAAATGATAAGGGCCTGAACTAGGGAGGTGGCTATGGAGTAGAAATGTGCACATTGAGCTGCAAGATGTCCTGGAGAGAGAATTGGCAAAATTGTAATTGGAAACTGGTTGGGAATGAGGGATGATGCAGAGGAGAGCATTCCATGATAGTGTCCATGTTTTTGATCTATGATCTAAGGCAGTGTAATATGTTGAGAAAAAAAAAACAAAGTTTATTTGGACAACAAAGTCTACTGCTCAAGCCCCAGTTCTGCTACTTGTCCTCTGTGTGATCTTAGGTCTTTCCCTCCCTCCTTCTCCCCCCTCTCTCTGTCTCTGTCTGTCTGTCTTTCTCTGTCTCTGTCTCTGTCTCTCTGTGTCTGTGTCTCTGTCTCTCTGTGTCTCTGTCTCTGTCTCTGTCTGTGAGTGTGTCTCTCTTTCTCTGTGTCTCTGTCTCTGTCTCTCTCTGTCTCTGTCTCTGTCTCTATCTCACCACCTCAATTAAACTAGAGATGACCACATCTAACCGAAAACCTTGCTAACCTATGGTCTTAGACTTGTATTGATGTCCTGTCAGGTATTGACAGCAATTATTATACTTCTCAACCTATATAATCCTTGTCTCTACACAACCACAGATTATCCCCCATAGAGGTTATACCCAATGTATTGGGGAGTTTCTTCTGGTCTTCTCTACATTTTGTGGCTCTCAGTACTCCATTTATCCATCTGTTGCCCTTCACTTTCACATTTGGTGGCCCGACTGCCTTTTTCCATCATACTTTTCCTGGATTGTTGCCTCCTATATGACTCGTTGCTCATAGGTCAGAGTTCCATATGTGGCTGCAGCCGACTTATACCCTGCATGCATCTCTCCATTGCCCTTTGGGTCATACACAATTTTGGTTCTTTTGAGATCTGGGTGGTCCATGATTCACATCTATATATCATCATCAGGATGCTATTGGCATGAAAAAGATGAGTTTTCAGTTCATTGATCTGATTTGTACAATCTGAGAATCTAAGGGTCAGAAGGGATCTTATTCCAAAGTCTTCTGGTGCATTCCAGTCTATCTCAGGGAGACCTAAAAAAGAATTCCTCTCTATGGGTCCACCTACAAATGATCAGCGAGCCTTGGCTTGAAATTCCCCAGTGATGGGAAGTTCATCTATTTCTTGCTCATTCCACTTTGGGATAGTTCTAATTTGTAGAATTTTTTTTCTTTATATGAAGCTTAGATTTTTTTTTTTGGTCTTTACAACTTTTATCCATTTCTCCTTGTTCTGCCCTCTGAGGCCAAATGGAACAAGTCAAATCTTCCTTCTGGTTGGTAGCCTTTCAAATTCTAGAAGAACAATTTGCCTCTTCTACCATTATCTGTTCTCACATAGAATTTAGAATTTCTCTTTCAGTTTGGGACTGATGTTTTCCATCTTTTTAAAAAGTATTTTTTCACCACTTTCATTTTTGTCAATAAAAGAACACATCAAGCAATGCTAAAATAAAAACCATCTTTGTCTATAGGTCAAATTCTATATTATTAGTCTCTGACTTCTTTATAAGCAAAGATGTTTGCTTGGTCAGCTGTGCTACCTAACCAAGATTGGCCCCAATCTTTAGCCTGAATTTCTCTGCTTTTTAGTGTCCCCTTCATTTACCTTATCTTAGAGGTTTATGTGCTTTCCTCATTTGGCTTTCTGCATCAGTTTACAAAATCCTTTCCTTATTTCTCTCAATTATGTAGTAATATATGTATCTGGAGGAGATTCTTAACCTCCAAATTGATGTGATTATTGAAAGACGGGTCAGATAAGACCCGCAATCCATTTGGATGGACAGGCCCGTAGAACATAGGGTGTTTAGTTTGGAGACAAAAAGACACAATACAAATGACAAGAAAATGGTAACAAAATTTGGTGGCATTTTAAGGCCCTGTTTATCTCTTTACAAAGTGTGAGAAAGCTCCCTGTTTGGAGTGAAAGGGGTGCATAGTCATTGACTAGGACAAAATTGGTCATGTTCCTGATGGTCTTTAAAAAAAAAAGCATGCCAGCTCTGGGAACAGTGTGAGACTTGAGGTTTTTGAGACAGGAAGCAGCTATATGGAGGGTGACCCCTTCACCTCTACCAGAGGAAATCAAGGGATTTTCTGTCCTCTCTGCCCCATTTTGTCCATCCTTTCTTTCCCCCATTGGCCATGCTTCCTAAAAACAGAGCTACCTTTCCCCCATTACACTGTAAGTAGCCTTAGGACTGAGACTATTCATTTGTGTCTGTTTATGCCCCCAAGATTTGGGACAGGAAAGTACTTGAATATTATTTTATTTATCTATCTAACAAATGCTTTATCCATCAACCTGTAAGTTGATCTTTAGTAATTGATGGTGAATTAAGTAACTTGTGGTGAATTATAGCTTTAGGAGTCCAGGCTTAAGGGCTGACATTTGAACTTTGGTGCAGTAACTAGCCCTTGGATGGAGTGCAGTGGTCCATTACTATGAGTGGAAATATGTGATTCTTCAGTAGCCCGAATGGGACGCCAACATGCTAGTCATCATTACATCCTGAAGCTTGTTGAACCATTCTCGCTTTGTTTAGCATCTAATATGTTTCTCATTTTTCACTATCATAAGCATACTGCTGTTAATACTTTAGAAATATATCTGGGGACTTTCATTCTATCTTTAATTTTGTGGGAATGATAATAATAGTTAACATTTATATAGCACCTACTATGTGCTGGGCACTGGATGAAGCACTTGCAATTTTTATCTCATTTGTGATCTCACAATAACCCTGAGGTTGGTGCTGTTATGATCCCTATTTTACAGATAAAGAAATGAAGGCAAACAGAGGTCACATGACTTTCCGAGGACCACCCAGCTAGTAAATTACAGATTGGAACTCAGAACTATCTGCTCCAAGTCTAGCACTCTAGACATTGTATCATCTAGCGGCCCCAACAGTCAGATCACTGCTTTAAGAGCAAGGAACTTCAACACGTCTCTTGCAAAATTCCCTATAATTTTCAAAAAAGATTAGAACTCCTACCATTTGTGTACTAATGTTATTATCTTCCCAGTACTTTGTGTCCCCTTTTTGTTGGATGTGAGGCAAAACCATAGAAGACTCTTATTGGTTTAGAACCTCTTGTAACTGATTGTTGTTATACCTCTTCATTCGGTTGTTTTGAAAACTTGTTTGTTGTTGATTATTTATCTTCAGAAACTATTAAATGATCCTTGTTAGTTTCTATGTCGATGTAGTCTAGAGTAGCCTATGTTTATATGTTGTGAATGAGTCCTATCTGCTACGAACAGGGAAACAATCCTCCTCTTTACATATTCTTTCGCTTTTCTTATTGCTTCCTGTCATAGATCAAAATTGTGAAAGCTACATTTGTATAAGCCATTATTCACCTTGCAGATTAGGTTTCCATTTGAGATATCTGTTGTGAACATTTCCTTCCAATCATTGCCCTTCTTTATCTAGACGCATTTATTTTAGTCATGTGAAGATTTTCTAAATTTCTTTTAGAACTGAAAGTGTTTATTTTGATTTTTCAACCACCTTTTTCTCCAGCTTATTTATAGATCTCCTTCATCATAGTCCTTATAGCTGTCATCTTCTATCTGTATATAAATGAATAGATGTAAATGTGCATGTGTGCATGTGTGTGTGTGTGTGTGTGAGAATGAGTGTGTATGTGTGTGATGTATGTGATATGATCAATAATATTTAGGACGCTTTCTCTTTAGAGCACACGGGAGGATAACTATCATGTAAGATATAGGTGAAAACCACATTTTTTCTTCTTTTTTTTTACCCAAAGGTTTTCAAGTTTTGTTAGAATTCTTTTCAAATACAGAAAAACAGGAAATAGAACTTTCCTTGATTTACATAGTTTATTAGAACAATCTCCATTTCTGTTTTCTTTATCAATGCCACATAGTTGATAGATAGATAGATACAGATATGTAGATATGACTAAAACCTAGAAGCATCTATATTTATAAATATAAAGACATAAGCATGTAACATATAGTGATGCTGCATCTATTTATTCACTCTTACCCTGTGTTTCTCTAAAATTTCTTTATCTTTTGCTTAATAAAATGAATTTCAACATTATTTTTTCTTATTCTAGAAAATTAAAAATGGTAGATAGACTAATATGGCACTAAATTTGTAAATTAATTTAGAAATTATTGGCATTTTTATTATAATGGCATGACCCAACCATGAACAATGAACGTCTTTCCAATTAAATATGTTCCTTTAGTTCTGTAAAAAGAATATTACAAATTTATCCATATAAATTTTGAGCATAATTTTTGTAGACTGATTTTCATATATGCACTTTATAATTGTTTGGAATGATTTCTTGTTATTTCTTTTGTTTTTTCACTGAATTAAAGAAATTAATTAGTATTATCTGTATTTAATCCTATTATAAATTTTAATTTTTTAACTGCTGATCATCTTGGTTAGTGTCCTTTTTCTTTTTCTTTTTTTTGGTGTCTTTAATGATGTTTCTTGTATGTTTTAAAAAAACAAAATGAACTATGAATAGGGGCAACTGTTCTTTTTCTTTATAGATGTATTTCTCTCTGTTTCTCCCTCTCTGTCTGTCTCTCTCTGTCTTTGCCTCTTTCTCTGTCTCTGTCTCTCTCCCTCTCTCTCTCTGTCTCTCTCTGTCTCTCTGTCTGTCTGTCTCTCTCTCCATCTCTCTTTCTCTCTCTCTCTCTCTGTCTCTCTCTCTCTCTCTCACACACACACACACACACACACACATATAATCTCTTTCTCTTGACTTATTGCTTCCATGTATATATGCCCAAATTATACCAGATTCTTTGATACATGTAACAGATAACTTCTTTTGACAAACCTCTGATCATTAATGTCAAGTAAAACTTAAAACAAGGAACTGTGTTCAATAAAGGTACTGACCATTTTCACACTGTCACAAAGGAGTACCAGTGTAGAATTCAAGTCAAAGAGGAATTTCCTATAAATGGAGAAGTCTTCACAACATTTTAACTGATTTTAACATTTTAACTGATTTTAACATTTTAAGTTTAAAAGATTTATTATACTTACAGTATCAAGTTCAGGAAAAAAATTTTTTTAATGAGTTCTGTAATTACTCTAAAGAATTTTATTCAAATGATCATGAATAAAAACACATACATAAATAATATAGCTATGACATGTAGTTGATCCTACACTATATAAAGTTGAGGTGTATATGTGTGTTTTTTGTCTATGCATACACGTGTATATGTATGTGAATATATGATCATATGCATGTGTTTGCATTTATATGGGCAACTGGGTGGCACAGTGAATAGGGTGCTGGGTCTGGAGTCAGGAACACCTGAGTTCAAATCCAACTTCAGTCACTTACTAGCTGCGTGACCTTGGACAAGTCACTTATCCATGTTTGCTTAAGTTTCCTCATCTGTAAATGAGCTAGTGAAAGAGATGGTAAACTGCACCAGTATCTTTTCCAAGAAAACTCCACAAAAAGAGATTATAGAGACATGCACATGACTAGAAATGGCTAAACAACAACATATACACACATAAACACCTGTTCATGCACACACTTATGCATATACATCCATATGCATATATATGTATGTATGCATGTGTATATATATATATATATATATATACATATAGACACACAAACACCTACATACACACACAACAAATTTCTGCCATACCCTTTCCTTTTTAAAATTTTTGTTTTCAATTTATGGAATAAAACAAGCATTTCTACAACACAGTACAATAAAAAAAAGAGTATTGTGCATGAAGCTACAATTATAATTTAACAGCCTGCTATTCCTTTCAAATGTACATTATAATGCAAATTTCTTTTTTTTCTTCCCTTTCATTAAATATAAATGGGTGTGCACACACACACACAACTTATTCTGTATGTACTTCTATGTATCAGCTCTTTCTCTGGTTGTAGATAGCATGTTTCTTCATATGTTATTTATAACTAATTTGAGCATATGTATCATTTCAAATTTATATTATAGTTCAGACATTATTCATGTATGCATTTTTTTACATGGAACAAAGAACTCCTCCTTAACATCTTGACAAATGTTCATACACTCTTTGTTTGGAGACTTCCATTGAGGGGGTAACTCCCTCTGAAAGAAGCCCGTTCCACCCTCTGATTGGGACATCTGTCCTGAAATCAACCTTATGTAGGCTTCCTTCCATTGTTTAACAATTGCTCTTGAGCACTTTCCTCTGGGATCAAATACAACAAGTCTATTCTATCACTTCTAATTTGAAGCCCGTTATTATTTCTCTCCTAAGTCCTTTATTTTCCAAGTTAACAATTCTATGCCCCTTTCACCTATCTTTGGCATTCTTCACTATCTTGGTTGGCCTACTCTGGATGCTTTCTGATTTGTCCATGCCCTTTCTAAAATGTTACTCCCAGCATTTACCATAATGTTCTAAAGATAAGCTGAATAGAGGGGGGACATCAGGGGATTCATATTTCCATAGTGCAAGACAATGACTTTGGTCATCCAATTACATTTTTGTAGAATGGGAAGTTTTTTAGACTCTTGCCTTTCTTAGAAATCTTTGCTAAGCTATAATTACCAAGCTACATCTTGTTTTTATGTCATTTAGAATAGGAGGAGAGGACATGACATCCCTTATCTACTCAGGTTCAATTAGAACAATGGACATTGGTTAAAGTAGGCAGGCGAAGAGTCCTGAGAATGAATTGAGAAGGTGGTAGTCTGTTATCATGTCTGACAATCCTAGAATCAAAACAGCTAAGAGAAATGCCTCCACAATCCCTCAGATCTGGCATAGAGATTCTCTTAAGACGTATCCCCAGAAAAGCTACAGCATTAGCTTAGACTCTCAAATGATAGAATGGAATTACAAATGGGCTGCCAAATGGAGGAGAGAACTCAGAGCAAAAGAACTCTTCTCACTTCTCCATCTTAAGTCTTTTCATGATTGGGAAAGTAGCATATCCCAGCATTTCTCACTTTCTTTTTTAAGAGTTGTCTTTTTTTTTAAATAAATAAACTTAGTAACCATTTCCTCTAAGGACTACTTTAGCTGCTTCTTATAAACTTTTGTATATTGTCTCATTATCATCCTTTTCAAGATAATTATTGTTCCTATGATTTTTTTCCTGGACTTGCTCATTATTAACACTGTCATCATCCATTTATTTTTTGTATGTTTTACTCAATTTCCCTTAACAATTAGTAGTTTCTTGTTATACACTATATGAAGTATGTATTTTAGGAATGACTTTTTAACCTTTGTTTGTGACAACTTTATGATCTGTAATCACATTTTGGGGAGCATACTATTAAACCCCAAGACATATGTGCATGTGTATTCTTTAATATCTCTTTTTATAAGTGGCAAGGTCTCTATTAAATTTTGTTTTTGAAAAGATGATTCAACTACA
>JAQQSW010018470.1:0-11236 GCA_028646575.1 Pseudocheirus occidentalis | reverse complement strand
TTAATTACCATTACACATCTATACTGCTAAACCCAAGTACCTTTTAGAAATATGTATTTACTAAGGTAGTACACTAAGACAACCAGTACTAAATATGCCCCCAAAATCTGTAACACATTCTTTCACAAGTACAGAGTCCAGATGAAAGTCATCTTAAACCACAGGAATAGGTATGACATAAAGGTTAACTCACAACTCTCTTTCATTTGTAAGGTGCTCAAGAAGCTCCCCTTAAGCTTGATTAAGTTCTTTTTAGGTGTTTTTAAAAAAATATTTCATTAAATATTTCCTAATTACTGCAAAAATTTCTTTAATAATATTTTTTTAAATTTATATTTAAATTCCCTTTCTACTGCCCCTCTACCATCCAAGGCAAGCAATGTATCTATGTGAAAGCAATCAAAACTTCTCCATATTAATGAAGTTGCAAAAGGGAACAAAGACAAAACAATAACAGCAACAACAATAACAACAACAACCACAAAACCATGAAAAAGAAAGAAAATGAAAAAGTCTGCATTCAGTGTTTATCAGTTCTATCTCTGGAGGTGGATAGTAGTTTTCTTCATGGATCCTTTGGAATTGTCTTGATCGGAGTACCCAAGTCTTTCACAATTGTTCATCATACAGTATTGCTTTTCCTGTGTACATGTTCTCCTGATTCTGTTCACTTCAGTTTGCATCAGTTCATTTTTCTGAAATCATCCTACTCATCACTTCTTATAGACCAATAGTATTTCATCACAATGATAAACTACAAGTTGTTCAGTTATTCTCCAATTGCTGGGCCTCTTTCCCATTTCCAATTCTTTGCTGCCACAAAAAGAGCTGCTATAAATATTTTTGCATAAATAAATTCTTTTACCTTTTCTTTGATCTTTCTTGGATAGAGATCTAGCAGTGGTATTGCTAGGTTAAAGGGTATGCACAATTTTATAGTCCTTTGGGCATACTTCTAAATTATTCTGCAAAATGGTTGGATTAGTTCACAACTGTACAAAGTGTATTAGTGTAAAAATTTTTCCATATCCCCCTAGCTTTTGTCATTGTCATATTCTGTAATATTAGCCAATCTGATAGTGTGGGTATATCTCAAAGTGGTTTTAATTTACATTTCTCTCTTTAGTAGTGATTTAGGGGATTTTATTTGACTATTCATAGCTTCAATTCCCTCTTCTGAAAACTGCCAGTTCATATCCTTTGACCATTTATCAACTAGAGAATGGTTCTTATTTTTTTTAAGAATTTGGCTCATTTCCCTATATATCTGAGCCCTTATTCAGAAAATCTTGCTTTTTAAAAATTACTCCCAAATAAATGTTTTCCTTAAGTTTGGCTTCATTGGTTTTGTTCAGGTAAAAATCTTTAAATTTTATGTATTTAAAATGATCTGTTTATTGGGGAATAAATTTTCCCCTCATTTATAGTTATTAAAGGTATGTTTTTACATGCTTTCCTAATTGTCTTGTTGTGTCACCCTATTTACCTAAAGCATTTATCTATTTTGACCTTATCTTGGTATTAGGAGTGAGAGGTTGACCCATACCTAATCTCTGCCCAATTACTACACAGTTTTCCCAGCAACTTTTGTCAAATGTTGATTTCTTAACCCAAGAGTTTGAATCTTCGGATTTATCAAACACTAAATTACTGTTGTCATTCACCAGCTTAATTAAAATGTGAGCATATGCCTTTTGCTCTCAATACATACCCATACCCTCTGTCTATGTATATTCCTTCTAGCTGTATTATCAGTGATGCAATTTTTAAGAACTGCAAATGTCATCTTACTGTGTAGGGTTGTAAATAGTTAAGCTCTATTGAATCTCTTATGTTTTCTTTTCCCTTTTTACCCTCTTGGGCCATGATATTGGAGGTTAATTGTTTTGTTCAGTTCTAGTCTTCTACTTATGAAAGCTTAAAATCCTTCTATTTCATCAAATAACCTTTTTTTCCCTTGATGTGTTTTGTTTGACTTTGCTGGGTAAGTAGTTCTTTTTTATATTTCTAAGTCCTTTGCCTTCCAGAATATCATTTTTCCATGACCCCTGATCCTACAATGTTGCAGCTGATAAGTCCTATGTAATCCTGATTATGACTTCCCAGTCATAGTTCTGATAGTTCTGAAATTTGTTTATAATGTTCCTTGAGGTTTTCCTTTGGTTATCTATTTTCTGAGGTGAGTGGTGGATTCTTTTTTTTAAAACACTAAGAATAATCTTTATTAAAAATATTTTAAACATTTTTACAATCTAGAAAAACATTGGTAGTGTCTAATAATGGCATCTAACAGGCACTTTAACAGTTTCTGACTGACTGTAATTTCATTACATGTCTCATTTCTTGACTACCTTAGGAAGTAAAAGCTTAACTTGCACTCTAAATTGTTGACTTTTCTCCCCCTCTACAAAAGGCAAGGTTCTTAGAGATGACACATGAAAAGAACAAAAGAACTGGAAAGATAACTTTCATGTGCATCCATAAAAACAACCAATATATCAATATTGGGTAGGAGGGAATCTTTGAGGTCATCTAATCTAATTAATAGCATGAATAACATTTTAATAACATTCAGTTATATCTATTTTAGCATATTTAAGTGATGGATCAACACATGGTAATTTTGAATTCTGTAAATTAAGGAGCTGTTTTTTAGAGAACTTTTCCATTTCTTGATTGGCTTGTTCATCCATAGACAGTCTTAGACAGTTCGTCAATTCTTCAATTACTTCTGTTTGTGCAGATATTGGGATGATATGTTGGAACTCTATAGTTTTCCCTGGAATTTCATCTTTTTCAAAGAGATGTGAAAAATCTTTAGGATTATGTAGTTGGTTCACAAGTTCACTGAATGTATCTCTAGCATCTGTTAAATCCATTTTATTAACTGCAAGGATGGAAGGTTTCATCATAAGCTCTTCTTTATACAGCTCCAGCTCCCTTCTAAGCAATACTAAAGTTTCAAAAGCAGTTCTGAATTTAGTTTTTGAAGAAAGCTGAAACCCAGAGACATCAACAACAAAAAGAAGCTGTTTGGTTCTTTCTATATGCTTGAGGAATTTATGTCCCATTCCGTTGTTCATATGTGCTCCTTCGATTAAATCTGGAAGATCAGCTACAGATATCTGTTTGAAATCTTTATACATAATCTTTCCCAACTGAGGTTTCAATGTTGTAAATACATAATCTGCAATCTCAGGTTTTGCATGGGAAACTTTACTTAGTAAAGAGGATTTTCCAGCATTTGGAAATCTTACAAGGCCTATGTCAGCTATAAGCTTTAGATAAAGGTGAATTATTCTTTTTTGGCCCTTGGATGGCAAGAAATTTGAAAGCAAATTATCCCCAAGTCCTCCTTTTGCTATTAAAATTCTATCATCCTCTTTATTGAGTTCTCCTATAATTTGGCCTTTTTCGTAAATCACTGTAACACCCACAGGCACAAATATTTCATAATCCAAGCCTTTCTCTCCCTTTAGTGCACTGATTCCACTGTTTGCTCCTTCTCCTGCTACAAACTGTTTCTGGGGATATTTATCCTTAATTTTTCTTAAGCTCATTCTTTTTTTGGCTACAACCCAGACTTCACCACCTTTGCTTCCTTCTCCACCTAATCGAGGATAACCCATTCCAGCAGCTCCTCCTTTCACAAAGAGTCTTAGATTGTCCATGAAGTTTCCATACTTCCTCAGGAGCAAGAAGCTCCAGTGCACCATGGTGGCAGCAGAGATTCAGGGCCCCGGGCACTGGAGGCTGAGCGCGGAAGCCTGGTCAAGTCTGGTTATTGGGCCACACTGTGGTACCCGTCTAGTTGACCAGCCCCTTCCCGGCCCGGGCCCCCCCAGTGTCCAGGTCACGGCTCTCATGACCTCATGATAGGATTCTTTAAATGCCTAATTTTTCCCCTTATTCTAGGACATCAAGGAAGTTTTCTTTGATAATTTCTTGAAAGATGCTACCCAGGTCCTCTTTTTGATTATGGCTTTCAGATAGTCCAGTGATTCTGATATTTTGTCTACTGGACCTATTTTCCAGGCAAGTTGTTTTTCTTAGAAGGTATTCTACATGTTCTTCCATTTTTCCCACTCTTTTGAATTTGTTATATGGATTCTTGATGACTCATAGAGTCATTAGCTTCCACTTGTCCTTTCTAAGCTAGAAGGTGGTGGTTTCTTCAATTAACATTTGTATTTTCTTTTCCATTTGACCAATTGTACTCTTTAAGGAGTTGTTTTCCTCAGTGGATTTTTATGCCTCTTTTTCCATTTGGCCAATTCTATTTTTAAAGCAGTTTCCTAATATGTCGATTCTTTTTTCATAATTCTTTTGCATCACTCTCATTTCTTTTTCCCATTTCTTTTCTAATTCTCTTATATGATTTTTAAACACCTTTTTGAGCTATTCTATGGACTCTTTCTGGGTTTGAGACGTCTTCCCATTTTTTTTTCTGGATTTTACTCATAGATGTTTTGACAATGTTGTCCTCTTCTGAGTTTGTGTCTTGGTCTTCCCTGTCATCATAATAACTTTCTATGGTCAGATTCTTGTTTTGTTCTTTTTTTGTTCTTTTCTTTTTTAGCCTTTTTTTCCTTTCTTTTAAATTTGAGCTCTGCAACAGGGGTAGAAAGGGGCACTGTCTCAGGCTTCTTATTCCTGGCTGTTTACCTGGTGTTGCACTGATGTTGCTCTGATGCCCTCAGGGACCCTTGTGTCTGGTGGTGTGTTAAGCCGGTAGGTCGGGGGATGGTTGGGGCTATTGGAGGCCACAGGGTCTGGCAGCTTACCAGGTGCTGAGCTGGGGTCCTAGTGGTGGTGTCTGACATGTGTTGGGCCCCCTGGGGGTATTTCTGCATTTTTCTGGAGCTATACTGAAATACTGAGAGGTCTGGCCACAAGAATGCCTCTTTGCCTAGGACAACACTGAAGCAGGTAGTGTTTCCCAGAGCTGAAGTCTGATGGTTTCCCTGGTTAGACTAAAGCACATAGGGATGGGGGAATGATCCTGCTGCTGGAGCTTGCCTTCCCTGTGCCACTGGGTCTCAGGATTTCTTGCTCGTTTGCTAAGGTGGGGCTTGCTAGCACTTCCTATGCTGGAATGTACTTCCTGTTTACCCAAGTGAATTGGATCTTTCTTGTGGGTCTTCTAAGTTTCTTAGGCTAAAAGATTGTTTCAACTTCATCTTTCTGCTGGCTCTGCTATTTCAGGATTTGTTCTGGGGACCTATTTTATGGTTGTTTGAAGGTGAATATGGGAGAGGTACTGATTTCCTGCTTACTTGTCCATCTTGGGCCCTGGAAATCCTTTCCCAAGGCCTATGATTAGAATCAATTACTGCATTAAGTACCACCTGCTTCAAGTGAAGCTAGGATTTAGTAATTTAGTCACTACACACTTAAAAAAGTATATATTCAACTTAAACTGAGAGAGAAAAAGCACGATTTAATGATGAAAAAAGATGGATAAATGTTGAGATCTGAATTTGTAACCCAATTCTGTGACTTTTAGAAAGATAACCTTAAACAAGACTTCTTTGGGCTTCATTCTTTTCAACATTCCTCCCAGCTATAACATTCTAGGCTTTTTGTTTACATGTGAAATAAATCTGTGTGTCCAAAAAAAGTCAATAATGGTGCCCTGAATAAGTATTAGGAGCTAAGCTAAGAGCTGGGGACACAAATACAAAAGAGAATTCTCTACACTCAAGGAGCATGCATTCCAATAACAGGAAACATAAAGAGGAATAGTGGCTAGGGAGGATTGTCCTGTTCTGTGAAGTCTTAAGGATGGTTAGGGAAAACATAAAACATCTGACTGAGCATGAAGCAATGGTAAAATTGATTCAATGAACAATCTCAGAGCAAAAAGCAGGAAGAAAATAGTAACAGAGACAAAAATACATGAATTTGACCTTGGTTCTTAAATGGTGTAAATATTATCCTGTGCCTACTGCTTAAATTATGCCATGTTTGTTGTTATAATGAGAAATGTTTCACATGAGAGGAAAATTCATTTAAGAAAAAAAAAGACTAAGAAAGGGTTTCATGATTCATTTCTAAAGAAACCTAGATAAGGTGATTTCTTCATCCTATTGCTGATCACCTGTCCTCTATTATCCATACGACTCTTTCATCAAGGCTTGTCATCTTCCCAGTCATCAACCCTAAGTGGATTATGGAATATATGTTCTGGCTTGATATGGTCTGACTTGATGAATTCATCTCACAAAATCCCTGTAGAAATCATTAATTGCTGATAAGTTAAATAATGCAAATATATAAAGAACTGGATGCTATAATTGCTAGATGATCATAGTTTCCAACATTCCTTGACACAAGGAATGCCTGAGGAAACTGTCCAGTGACTCAAAGGACTTCCAAATTATCCCACCCTATCATTGACATTTATTCCCTGAAATCACCCTAAGTTTTCTTCTCCAGGCAAGGAAATCTCTTTGTTCACTCTTGGTTTTCTCCCCATCAGATATTTCTTTTCAGTCCCCATTACACTCCCTTTTTCATAGCTAGGTGGCATAGTGGATTGAGTGTTGGTCTTGGAATCTGGAAGAGGAGAATTTTAACACTGCCTCAAGACGCTTAACTGCATAATTCTGGACAAGTCACTTTAACCTCTCACAGCTTCTTTGTCCTCATGTATAAGATGGGGATAATAATAGCACCTAACTCCCAGGACTGCTGTGAGGATCTAATTAATTAACATATATGAAATCTCTGAAGGGCAATATAAATGCCAACTCTTGTAAGTATTAATTATTATTATATTCCCAGTCCTTCTTCTCCTCTTCTCAGCCCTCCATTTCTAAATGTTTTCAATTTAGTTGAAAAGTTCTTTCCTATAGAAAGCCTTATTGGGTTAATCCAGTGCCAACTATGACATTGCCTTTCCTTCCACACCATTTAGGCTTACCTTTGCTTATGTTTATGTGTTGAAAACTCATATCCTAATCATTTCCCTATTGGAGGAAGTGCCTGAGATAGCAAGAGTAGATTTACACATGTGAGATAACACTTTTTTGCTTTTCCTTGCCAAGGGCTCCATTCACTGTTATTACCCCCTTTAAAAGCAAACCATAACTGTTCTTTCATCACGGTGTGGTTCCTGAAAGCAAAATGAATCTACTTAGGAACCATCGGCATGACTATTTGGAAACAACTAGCGTAGAAAAAGGTCTTAGGCAGAAAGCAAACAGAGAGCCCATAACCCTTACAAATATCATATCCCACCATGATGTCACTTTTAGCCTCAACACACAAGCAGCTCATCTATTGTTGATAGTTGTAAATAATCTACCCTGACAGTATATGCTAAAATATCTCATGCTCAGAGCTAGGACACATATGGGGCCCTGTGACTATGTACAGCTTTAGGATTTAGGAGTTACTCACTCTTTTTCCCTTTGTATGCATTAGGATGCTTTCTTGCCTTTTTTTGTCTTTACGCTGGCACAGTGGAGGTCTTATGACACAGGCAATGTTGCCTATAGTCCAGGCATATATTGCTCCAGTGGTGAGTTATCTTCATAAGCATATCCACAAATGCTAGTTAAGAAAAACTATAGAATCATTGGATTTTGGAGTCGGAAAAGACATTAGGAATCAACTAATCCCCCACCCTTATTTTATAGATGAAGAAGGTGAGATCCACAGAGCACACTTGACATTCTAAATACATGTTTTGTTCTGCCAAATAAATTCCATTGATGTTTTATCTAGTTCTAATATATCCTTTCTATAATTTGATTGATACTACCCAAATCCATAAGTTCTTTTACATCATATTGCTATTTCTATTACATTAACATGACCTAACCATAGACAATTATTTTTTCTGAATATTTGTCTCCTTTCGTTTCTATAGAATATTTTACTTCATATTTATGTGTATATTGCATGTGTATGTAAACTCCAGGATAGTATATCCATTTTTTGTTATTTGAATGGAATTTCTCAATATAATATTTTCTTCTATTTGTTAGCACTAAAGAAATATCTGAAATTTCTGTATATTTTCCTTTCTGCTACTTTGTTAATGCTGTTGCTTACCTTAATTGTCTTAGTTTCTTAGAAAATCCTAAAGAATTATAACGCTATTCTTCTTTATCTACTCACTGGTTACCACATGCTACCTCATTTCTACTCTTTGTATTCTCCCGAAAATCAGCTATGACCTCCAAAAAAAACAATGGTTGTTTCTTAGATCTCTTTGGTCTCTGTAACATTCTTCTTCTATAATGTATTTCAGGAGTTGTCTCTTCATTTCTATTTATATTGCAATTACTTTAGTCTAGGCTCTTGTTACCTCAAACTTGGGCTACTGCAAGGTCTTTTTTAAATATTTAAATTTATTTTATTTTTAATTCATGGAATAAAACAAGCATTTCCATAACATAGTATGATAAAAAGGTGATTTCATATGAAACTAGAAATCTATTATGTAAAATTTGCCATTCCTTTTAACAAAGTTATTATGAAATTTTTTTCTTCCCTACCCCTTACAGTAGAGACAGATACATTTAGACACAAATATGTATATGTGTGTAAAATCAATCCATACATACTTCTATTCATCAATTCTTTCTCTGGATGCACATAGTATCTTTCTTCATATGTCCTTTGAAGTTAATTTGGGTTTTTATGATGATCGAAATTACTTATTCACTCAAAGTTACTTCTAAAATAATATTGCTATTGCTGTATACAATGTTCTCTTAGGTCTACTTGTTTTATTCTTCATTATTTTGTGTTTTAATTTATATTTCTCTAATTGATAATGGTTCACAACATTTTTTTCGTATGATTTATTTTATTACTTTATCTAAAATCTGTCTCTTCATATCCTTTGTCTATTAACCATTTGGGGAATGACTCATGTTCTTGTAAATTTGACAAAGTTCTTTATATATTTGAAAGATGAGACATTTATCTGAGAAACTGTCTATACATTTTTCCCAAACTTTCTACTTTCCATCTGATCTTGTATACATTTGTTTTATTTGTACAAAAACTTTTCTAAAAAATTTAATGTGGCTGAAATGTTCAACTTTACACCTCATTCTGCTCTCTATCTTTTATTTATTCAAAAATTTTTCACCTATTCATAAGTTCAAGAAGTCCTTCCAGTTTTCTTATAGTATCTCTCTTTTTATCTAGCTCATGCATTTCTTTTGTCTTTATCTTGGTACATGATGTAAGATATTGATCTATACCCAATTTCTACCACACTGTTTTCAAGTTTTCCCAGTTTTTAAAATCAAATAATGAATTCTTATACCCAAATTTTATGTCTTTACACTTGTCAAATACAAAGATATCATATTTGTTTGCTGATGCAAATTGTATGTCTATTTTGTTCCATTGATCTACCTTTCTGTTTCTTAGTACCGGATAGTTTTGACAATTTCTGCTTTATAATATAGTTTAAGATCTGGTACTGCTAAACTTCCTTCCTTTACTTTTTTTTATTCTTCTTTTACTTCCTTCCTTTACTTCTTTTATTCTTCCTTCCTTCCTTTTTTTTTGTAGGTCTGGTCTTTCTTCTGCACTCAGCATTTACACTACCTTGTTCCTCCTCTTGAGGGTAGAACTGGTCAATAGTAGATCTTCTTGGGTAATGGCAAACTTAGATGCAGGTGTATATGGTTCATTAAAAAATTACACTGTCCTTCAGAAGTCAAGAAACAATGTAATAATATGTCTGTGTTGAAATCTACCTCTAATTTTCTGCTTTTCTCTCTATCTACTCACAAAATCATCCAGGTTCTTCAATTTATCCTTACTGTCAACCCAAATCTATTCATGCTAAGAGACTGGCTAAATGTGTCCAAAACAGAACTTACTACCTTTCCCCCTAAACCTTCCTTCTCCTCCTAGCTTCTCCCTTACTATAGAGGCCAACATCATCCTTCTAGCCTCTTGGGCTAAGAACCTAGAAGTTATCCTTCTCTCCTCATTACTTCTCAAACTGCATATCCAAGCTGATTTTGCATATCTAAGTCAATTTCATTTTTGTAACATCTCTCAGATATACCTCCTTCTTTCTTTTGATGTTGCCACTGCTCCAGAGCAGGCCCCCATCACCTCACACCTATACTATTGTTATAACCTGTTGCTGGGTCTACCTGTCTCAAGTCTCTCCCCACTACAATCCTTTCTCCCTTTAGCCACTAAAGTAATTTCCCTAAAGCACTGGTCTGACCATGTCTATCTGCTACTCAATAAACTCCAGTCATTCCCTATTGTCTTCAAGATCAAATGCAAAATCCTCTGCTTGGCATTAAAAAACAAAAACAAAAAACCTTCATAACCTATCCCATTTCTACCCTTACGGTTCTTACACTTACTCCATGCTAGGTGCTCTTCAATCCAGTGACATTGGCTTCTTGGCTATTCTATGACCAAAGCATTCTGTCACTTGGTTCTGGCCATTTTCTCTGCTCGCCCTCCATGACTCTGGAATGCTCTCTCACTCTCTCTCTCTCTCTCTCTCTCTCTCTCTCTCTCTCTCTCTCTCTACCTATTGATTTCTTGTTAAGTTCAAATTAAAATCTCATCTTTTACAGAAAGCATTCTTCACCCTTCTAAATTTTAGTGCCTTCCCCTTTTTAATTATTTCATATTCCTATATATTACTTGCTCTGTACATATTTCTTTGAAGGTTAACTCTCCTATTAGATTGCAAGCTTCTTGAGGACTGTGGCTGTCTTTTGCCTATTTTTTAATCCCAATGTTTAGCATAGTGCCAGTCGCATAGTAGGTGCTTAATAAATGTTGATTGATTATGCCCCTAACAGAAGATATGGAAAAAACTACTCTTCCTCCATTAATAGGGCTCATTAGGGAGGAAGCAGGAACAGGAGGATATTAGGAATTGGGGTAAGATTATTGATTGGTACCCCTTATCTTTTCTTCTTCTCCTCTCTTTTCCCCTCCCTAATCCCATTAATCTCTCTTTTTTGCATGTCCTCACATCGCTCCAACCATGACTTAGTATGAATTCCACTTGTAGGCTTGATCCTGCTTCAGATTGGTCACATTCTGGTCATGGAAGGGAAAGACAGAAGAAGTCAAATATCAATAGTTCTTTGACTTGGATTTAAATTTGCCTTACTCTGACCTTTATTTTATACTTTATTAGATTTAAAGCTAAAAGGACCTTTAAGGATCATCTAGTCCAAATTTCTTATTTTTATTTTTTTATTTTTTATTTTTTAAGTTTTTT